>BLKR01000994.1:0-197500 GCA_011170035.1 Teleogryllus occipitalis
ATTCTTTATTATCTATTCAGTTATTTCAAGAAATTTTCCTAATGTATGAGTGAAGAATATTAGCATTTAATACCTATATTTGTTTTGTGCTTTACAAGTCTGCAATAAATATTTTTCTATGCAAGTTTGTGTTTTCATACATACTGTACGGTCAATTTTTAGAGCCACAGTACGTGCCTCAACAACATTTTCACAATTTTCTCAAATATGGCTCCACTTTATTCCAACGGAATGTGCCTACGAAGTAGGGATGGGAAATTATTGAAAATTAATCGATTCGTTGTCAATCGAAGTAATCGTAAGTAAAACATTAGAAATAACAATTTTTAGTTTTTAATATTGTATTAAAATAAATAAAATAAGTTTTAGCAATTATTTTATTCAAACAAGTTTTATGTTTTATTATTTTTTGTTGAACATTAGAAACATTTTTATCACAAAATTTTCCATGCAGACGAAATCCTCACCTGCTTGTACACTGGTTTACACTAATAAATAATATTCGTAGTTCAGTAATATAGTGCATTTAGTAATTGATAATATTTTTTAAAAAAATGTTTGTTTCTTAGAAATAACACTAGGCGTTAACGTGTTAATATAATAGTAAATCTCATCAATTCCTCACCCTCAGGTCGCGGAGGTTGCTTCCTGAAACTGCCACAGAATCAAGCCACGAGAATCAGAGAACACGAGTTGAAAAAGATTGAGTGACCACGCGGAAGTACAGTTCCACTCTTCCCTCTACCAAAGTTCTTCTTTCCCAGATAATCCTCCAACTGTCGTTTATTAGCATCACTGACCTTGACAATCAAATGCGGAGGGTAGAAGGGCGACGAGGTGTTATTTCATATCTTGTGATCGGCGCTTCGATCTTTGCAGTTCATGAGATTAGCAATTGTTTCACGAGTTACAAGTACTTTAGTACTTAACGAATGCTAATTGACATCAAGCGAAGTCACCGGGATTTGCCAAAGTGGAGTGGTGAAGTGTGTCAAGAATATTCAATGTATTTTTGTAGTGAAAGAAATAAAAATATCTGTAATACTAAAAGTTCCCGCAGAAAAAAATCTAGCATAATTCCCGTTTTTTAATGTCTAAAAATACCAGTGAATTTCCCGAATACGATCACGCTTATTACATACTCTGATAAAGTCATATCAGTTCGTGATCATAATCACCGGCAAAGGTGACTCAAGGAATCAAATGATGTCACTGCTGTGCCTCTGGCCGGGAGGTTCGCGTGGAGGTCCAGGGTGCGGTTGGCAAGATTTTCACACTAGTTACATAGTTATATCGGATTCAGCCGCTGTCTGGAGGAGAACTCTTGGTTCTACGATCAACACCAGCGAATGCCGGAGCTGTACCCTAAGTAATGGGCCACGGACTGTTCGCGTTCTTTCTTTCCTCTTCAATGTACTATCTTCACCCCTTACATACACACTCGCACTACACTATTACACTTGTCGGGAGGCCAGTCGGGAGCTTCTCCCGGCAGGGGAAGTGCCCCGGTGGTGCGAGATAAAGGGTTGGGGATAATCGCCGAAATTTAATGTTTTGCCGGATATATTAATTCAAATTAAATGATGTTGTGTACTTCAATGGTAGGACCCACAGAGTGACTTGTCCAAGACATATTACACAACTTCCCAACAAACTGCTCTCATGTAATCAAAGATTGAGTACATCAGATTTCAGTGGTAAAGCGGCTTCCCAATCGACGTTCAACACCTGCACTTTTCATTGTTTTAAAATAGATAATTAAGAAAAAATAGGTGAAAATATTGTTAATGAGCATCTATTATTAAAAAAGTTTCAAATTTTATCATTCACACGCCTCAACGACATCACATGTTTACGATTGTTTTTCATAAAACCACATCTGTTGATTTACGTCACTCTCACGGATATTATCATTTTTATTTATTTAATGACAAAAACAGTTAAAAGTGTGTGTATGGATTACAATCGCATCCTGACAAAAGGATGCTCGAACACATTGCAAAACATTCCGAAATACGAGCGTATCGATTAGATTTTCCCCGAACGTAAAACGGCACTAGCCACAATAACGACACACTCGTTCCCAGCGATTTGCGTTTCCTTTTCCTTCTATAATACCGTTTCAGGATTATTTTATCAGTAATACGTCAATATTTACTATTTAATACTAAAATATCCTATAATGATTACTGCAAAGTTTCTAATAAACATTTCCTTCAGGATACAGTTTGACATTTTTTATTAATACGTACAGCATGCACAACAATTTATTCAGAATGATGTTTAAATTGCAGGGAATTCAATATTTTTCTCTCCCGCTTATGTAGTGCATGTATACTGAGAAATATAGGCAGGGTAGAGAAAGCCATGTAAAGCTGTGGAAAACAGATTTCAAGATTTTAACGGAAATGCCGTTTTTCGGGCCCCGTGATACCGTAAAACGTTTTTCAAACGTCCGTCTGTTCGACTGTCCGTTTATTATTAAGTAGTAGATTAGGCTGGCTTAGGAGAATCATTCCACGTCAAATTGAACACTCACAAAACACCACTATTTTTAGCGAATTGAAACATTTTTTATGAGTTCTAGGGTTGAAAATAGGTGACATATTTTTTTCCTTTTCTTTCTAATCCCACCCCTCTCAGAAATATTTTTTCCGTAGAATCCTGCGAGCGCTAATCGTTAAATCTTTTTTACGCCAATACTCTTTCCTTGAGAAAAATAAAATTACACCTAAGTTTAACCCCCAAAAAGATGTACTTTCTTGTGATATAAATATATTTTTTGTAAACATGTTATATAAATATTTAAAATACATTTTAATTTTTAAAATGCAAATTTTTACATTAGGTCGACACTTTTTTTAATGTTATTTATTTATGTCCCACTTTGAAATTTGGCAGATCCACACAACATTAGTGTAAAAATACATTTTTTTAAATTGAATTTTTTTTTCACCGGAGCACGTTTTTTTTATTTATTTATTTTATTTTTACAGATCATACATAGTTCAGTACATACAACACTTTACATATGTATTGATTGCTTACATTCTAAATTACCAAAAATTAAACTAAAAACTAATTCGGGTGTGGAAATCTTTTCCAAACACCTCTAAAAACAATCTACTTCGGCAAATTTGGTTAGGAATGCCTGGTATGGATATCTATTTTTTAATCGGGTTCTATGAGGAGTTTGAAGTTGTCTAGGTGAGGAATTTGAGGTATGGAGTGATAGAACTGGGTTGAGAGGTATGTCATATGGTGTTGTATGGAGTCAATTTGAAATTCTTTGTGGAGCTGTGAGTTTGAGACAAACCAAGGTGCATTTGTGATAGTTCTAAGAAACTGGTTTTGGACTATTTGGAGCTTGTTTAGGTTTGTTCTTGCAGCGAAGATCCAAACTGGACAGGCGTAAAGGAGGAGTGGTCTAATGATACTTTTATAGATGGATATGGCGGTTGGGAGTGGGAGGTGTGAAGATCGATTAATGATGGGTTTTAGTTGGTGTATCTTATTTTGTGCCTGCTGTATTTTACTATTGATGTGTTGGTTCCAGTTCAGTTTAGTATCCATGTTTAGACCGAGATATTTGACGGTAATATTTGGAGGGAGCCAGTTAATGGGTTCATTATTTATTGTGAGCGGTGCTGGATATTTGACGGTAATATTTGGAGGGAGCCAGTTAATGGGTTCATTATTTATTGTGAGCGGTGCTGGAGGTGTATAGGGTCTTAAAGTGAATATTTTAATGGCTGTTTTGGTAGGATTCTGTTTTATTTTTAAATATGCTGCCCAACTGTCTATGAGATTGAGATACAGCTGAAGAGAATTTCTGATATTTACTAATGAATTACCGGCAAGGAAAATGGCAGTATCATCCGCGAATTGGGCTGTTTGTATGTTGTCTAATTTTGGGAGGTCGGATACATATTAATTGAAAAGTGTAGGGGATAGTGGCGATCCATGTGGTAAGCCAGCACTTATTTGTCTTGGATTTGAATGATGACTGTTGACGGTGACTGAAAACGTTCTATTTTCAAGGTAGGAGGATATTATTTGTGTGAGATAATATGGGGTACCTATCTTTTTTAGTTTGTAAATCATTGCTTTGTGCCATACTCTATCATAGGCCTGGGTGATGTCAATAAAAATCCCGACTGTGTGCTTTTTATTTTGAAAGCCTGTGTGGATATATTCTGTTAGCCGTAGAAGTTGATGACTGGTAGATATTTTCTCGGTGAATCCAAATTGCTGTTTGGGAATTGCATTGAATCAAAAATGCTTTTAAGCGCGTAAGGATAGCTTTTTCCAATATTTTCGCAAAGGTAGGTAGCAAACTAATAGGACGGTAACTTTCAACTAATGAGGGGTTCTTGTTTGGTTTGGGAATCGGTATGATGACCGCGTGCTTCCAAGTTAGAGGAAAATATCCGATTCTGAGACACGAATTATAAATGTTTGTGATGAAGGCCAGTGCAGATGGAGGAAAGTGTTTGACTATTGTATTACTTACTCTATCGTATCCAGGAGAGTTTTTAATTGGCAGTTTGGATATGATATTTCTTATTTCTTTGGGCGATATTAATTTAATTCTTGGGTTTGGTCCGTAAGTGGGAGTAATAAATGCATTATTAATTAATTGATGAGATGGATGGTATTGGGTGGTGTTGGTGGTAAAAGTGGACGAAAAATAGTTGGCGAAATTTTCTGCCTTTTGGAAGGGGGTGTATGCACTTGTTGCTAATTTGATTGGAGGAATTATAATTTTTTTCTGAGTATCTTTTTTGTGAATTGCCAAATTGTGTTGTTCTGAGTACTGAGAGACTGGATAAGTTCATGATATTGCTTATTTTTATGATTTATTAATACTTTTTTCAAGATATTCCTGATAATGTTTAGTTCGTGTTTGACACTATTATTTTTGGAGCGAATCCATAATCTTCTGGTTTGATTCTTAATGTTTATGATTTTCAATATTTCCGGGGGGAGGTTGGTGTAATTTGTTTGCTTCCTATCATTTGTTTTGAATTCCGAATTTTGGGTTGCCGTTTGGACGATAGAATTTAAAAATGAAACTGATTGATCAATCTCGAGCGCGGTTTGTTGCATTTTTATTTTGGGTATTACTGAATTTAATTCTGATTTAAACTTAGTCCAATCGATCTTACAAATTTTTATATTGGGGAAAGGGGCATGAGGGGGAGGAATTTGGTGAGAGGTTACGAGTATGGGAATGTGGTCTGAATCTAACTCAAATATTGTAGAAGCGTTAAATTTATGGGACGAATTGGTTATTCCAATATCTAATATGTCGGGATTCCTCGAGTTATCATGGGGGTAATACGTAGGTTCCGGTGTTGTTATTATTTTCAGTGTGGAGTTATTTATAAAATGTGCCAGCTTTGTTCCGTCCCGGTTATTGTTTTTACAACCCCATGACATATGTTTTGCATTCATGTCTCCGAGCATTAAAACATTATTACCTGTTTGAAAGAGATTTTTGATGCTATTAATATTTAATTTATGATCGGGAGGTTTATAAATTGTTATAACTGTCCAAGATTTTTGTAATATTTCCGCATTAAGTGCAATTATTTCTATTTCATTGTAGTTAAGTGTTGGTATGAGGTGATGTTTTATGTTAGATTTAATTGCAATTAAGACTCCTCCTCCTTTATTATGTGATCTATCTTTTCTATATGTAATAAAGTGTCGACAGTAGAACTTATTGCTGGGTTTTAAATGCGTTTCCGTAACACATGCCACGTCAACATTATAGGTATGGAGAAATTGCGTAAATTCTATTTTTTTTATTAGAAATACTATTAGCATTCCAATTCATGAAGGTTATTCCATTTAATCTATTTTCTGCCATTGCTATTGTTGTTAGTTAGGAGTGAAGATATGGAACTTCGGATGGAGTTGATTATGGTAGGAATTAAGGAATTTATGAAATTGATTATACTGGATGTGACTGCTTCGATGATGCTATTTAGAAAGGAACTATTTTGTTGGTTTCCATTTTGGGTGCTATTGGGGTGTCTATGATTGGATCCAGCAGAAGTAGGGTTTGCGCGGGCGGAAGAGTTGGAGTGTGTGAAGTTACGTAGTTGTTGTGATACTGGTAAGGAGAGGAACTCGGTAGTGGAGTGGATGTTGCCTGCAGTGTGCGAGGATGATTGGTTATTAGATGATGAATTTGTCATGGGGTCAGTACTACGGGCATTATGGGAGTTGAAGTATGTGCAGGAGGTTCTGTCATCGGCCTTGTGCGGACCACTGCAGTTTCTATAAATGGGGTTTAGACTTTTATTTGGACAAAGAACTGAATAGTGACTTTGGGAACAGAAAGCACAACTTATTTGATGGTTACAATTGTTTTTGTGTGACCAAAATCCAAACATCTTTGGCATTGCACTGATCCCTGCGTTTTCTTCCTTCGCTCTGTTGTCACTCTTAAATTACAAATGTGCTTAATGGCTAGAACATTTTCTATGGGGTCTTTACCATTGAATACTGCCGCTACAACGGGGATTGGGGCGTTGTTCTTGGTGAGTCTGGTTATTTTAGTTAGGGAAGGGAATTTCTGCTTAATTTCCTGGAAAATGTCAATTTCTGATATCGATAGATCAACATTTTTAAACACAACTGAGATGTTCTTATTTAATGGGTCTTTGTATGTGTGAAAGCTTCTCTGAGTTTGGAGAAGGTATTTCACTATTTTACGAAAGTCCGTGGCTGTTTGGACGTTTATTTTAACTTTTTGATCTTTTAAATCTGCTACGAAATTAGTAGAGACCTTGCTTTTTAATTCCTTTACGAATATGTTTAAATTGGAAATATCGGCGACAAATATGGGCGGAATTCTATTAGGGGGGTCCGTTGACTCTCGGTCGTCAATGTTTAAGTACTTGAATCTGTTGTCTGGTACGTCGGTATTTTCCTTTTCTAGAGGTCCAAATCTATTACCCACTGGCACTCCATATTCTATATGTTCTGGTGATGAGTCACTTGCATTGCTAGAAGCCCCTAAGAGCTTTTTATGTTCTGGCTGCGTATCACTATCACTCACTGGCCTTTTGCGGTTGCCTGCTGCCTCCAGGTTTGAGGGCGGCTGGCCTGCCAGTTGGCCGGGCAGGGAGTCCATGGTCATGGCACCGACCTCAGACTGTTGTAGGTGTGAAGTCTGCTGTTGCACTTCCATTACTTCAGGAGTGTAACCATTGAGGGAGATGAAAGATACACCATCGGAGCTCGTTGCAATGGAGTCCGTGTTTTGTAGGGTTTGCAGGGCTGCGCACAATACTTCGCGCGTGTTTGGATCGATGGCGGAGGCCATTGAATCACTGAGCGACGCTGCACTTTACAACACAGAGATCCAGATTGTATGTGACAAAACACTTCACTGTTTCTATTTCCTCAACTACTCAGTACGTTCTATTAAAAATGTAGTTTAGTGAGAAAGTAAAATGCGGCAGTATGCCGCGATGCAGCCAGTGGCCGAAGCCACTTGCTGAGCACTGTGTTATTCTACCACTTAGCCGGATTCCGTCGCGGTATGCGATAACACTGGTTTGAGTCACTGTTGCGCTAGAACTGACTGGGCTGTAGCAGAGCTGCGGAGCACGTCCGAACTCGACTGCGGTCCGATAAGGAATGGCGGAGCACATAGGCAGCCCGCTGCCCGCTGGACTGGCTGCTCGAACTACGGGTCATCCACGACACGACGCATTGTGACGTCCAAACATAAAAGCAACCGTGAGACTTATGGCATGTTACGAATCGCAGAAATACTCATACGGCCTCAAATGTAAATCTTCTGACTGAATGCGACTATTATGTTTATTTATAAACAACTGACGCTGCTAGGTTCTGCCTGAAACAGAGCAGCCTTCTATTCTCAAATATACTGAGTCAGTTGTGTAAACAGAGAAATCAGAGAAACATGTGCGTTGTTCTGTGAAATTAGTAACCACAGATAGCCTTACAATATTATCAATACTATTGTTATTTGCATTTTCTATAATAATAAAATCTATAATTGTAGAAGTGTACGTTTAGGTTATTACAACCAGCATTTTTGAGAAGTAGAAAATTGACTGCCGTAAAAAAAGTTATAAGTATCCGAAAAATTGATTTTCAAAATTCCTTCTTGGGACTAGTGACGTGAAGATTTTTGAAAAAGGTGAGAATCGACCATTCTTGTTAATGTTGAAAAAATGTTGGGCAGTGACATGATGTACTTTCAGGTTGTGATGTACGTGCACCGCTGGTCCATTCTACTCTTGGGAGAGAGAAAATTGTAAAAATATGAAAAAATGTACGTATTTTTTGATAAAATACTATTTCTCAATAAAACATATTCAATTAAAGTGCACTAAACCATTGAGTAAACAGACTAGTGTTGTAAATATTATGCGCTGCAACATATTTTGTGGAGTTCGTTAATTTTGAAAAAGTTCATTATTGAGGACAATGTTAAAAGATTTTTATGGAAAAAGTAACTTTATTTTAACGATTGTTGCTGAGAAAACGAATGGTGTTAAAAAAATCCAAATCCATAGATTTAATGTCCAAAGCCCAGGATATGTATGCGTGTTAGCTAAATTATTAGTTTTATAAAATTATGTTACAAAACCGTAACACGTTTACAAATACTACTATTAAGTGATTCGTTCTCATGAAAAAGGATCTGGGAGAAACTGAACCCAAGTCCGTGAACACCAAGACTGGGTTCTACACCCACGAAAGGCATGAATGTTTTAATTCGTGCGTGTGGAGAGCGTCCAGAGTTCCTTCTCTATTACTTTTATATCCTAATGCTCAAAAAATCTCGACCTGAGAGGTTACTGTGTGTTGTGTCTGAATGAATAATTGAGGAACCGGATACCTACACCCAGGACAACGGTACAAACATCAAGTTGAGGCCGATTGATTGATTACTTCACGTGTTTCCGTTCGCGTCAACTGATAAAATCACTAGTTCCGTAAGTGTAGTGTATGTTTTTTTATCACGGTAGGTGTTCTTCAATGTCCCCTGGATGGCGAGATCCAGCGCCGACATACCCGTCCGTTTTCCCCAACCAGTTATCTCCCACCAGGAGGGCATCACCCCAACCAGGACCAGCTATTAACTCCCTAATGGTCTCTCGACATATAGTAGTTTAGTCAATGGAAGTGTTAGTGTGTGCAAGGTAGGGGTGAGGATATGACAAGGAATGATCGCGTGAGGTCCAGAGTACTGCTCCAGCTTTCACCTGTTGTTGATCGGTAAAATCACGGACAACTACCCATCAGAGCAGCCGGCCGCTAAAATTCTCCTGCAGAGAGCGGTTGATTCCAACCTAAATAGTGTCGCAAATCCTGCTACAGTCTGCACTCATGCCACAGAACCTCCCGTCAGAGGCAGTCCAATGACATCAATCCATGCCCTGAGACACCTCGGTGAGATGGGGCCAAGGAATGGCATGAATCTTTAAATACGTAAAGATAAAAATCTCTTTAGAAAGAAGACGATGCGATATTCGCGGAGCATGTAGGTGCTCTTCACTGGGAATGTCCCCAAAGGAGCGGCGGGTACCGCGAGAAGCCCTACTGGGAGGTGGCTCAGGGCATCAACTCATGTGCCTGCGGTGCCTCTGACCTGGAGGTCCTACGTTCGAGTCCCGACGGTGGAAGGATTTTCGACACTAACTTGTCAGCTAGGTCGAATTCAGTCGCTGCATTTTCCGTGGTTTCTCCGGTCAACACCAGGCGAATGCCGGAGCAGTACCCTACCAAACGGGCCACGGACCGCGCGCGATCTTTCCTTCTTCCTTCTTCTCCTAACATCACTCCTTAGGTACGCACTCTTACATTAACATGCACTATACTACTACACATGCCGGGAGACCAGTCGGAGCTTAAAGCTAGGACAGTGCCCCGCTGGTGGGAGATACCTGGTTCGGGAAAATCTCGCTAGCCTACAGTAGGTCGGCACCGGAACTCTCTATTCAGCGGGAGATGACAACTGCCCCCTCCCGAGGGGGAAAACGCACTACACTTACGGGACTTAAAGAGTTGACCATAGAGTTGACGCGCCCTGTATAACTAACTATAATCAATGCGAGAGGTGTTGGTAGGTCATTTAGGCGCTGATTGGTAGTAGATGAGAAGAGGACGGGGCAAAATCGAAAAGATATCCGTGACCCAAGACAATAAAAAACTAAGTACTTCGATTAAGTTTGTGCCAGTCTGTGGCAGCACTAGTCGAACTATGTGCTCGTAATTCAATTTTACGTTACGGATCACGACCAGCATTTTAAAAATATTCGTGCGAGACATTTACCAAAGCATATATCAAGGCGTTCGAGCTGTAGATTCTGATTAGAGTTTGTCCAAATTATTAAGGAAAGTGACGCTTTTACAGCATTTCTGCATTTGGATGGCGTCGATGGCGTGAATAATTGGCAGCGGGATTCAAAAGTGAAAGCGCTGGGAAGGGGTAGGCGGCGCCGGCCACGCGTCGCTCTGCATACTCACGTCCACTGTGACCCCGGGCAGCGGGAAGAGCTGGGCCGGCGGGTCGTCGCGCGGCACGTAGCGATAGAACTCGTTGCCGTCCTTGTACCACTTGACGGAGTAGAGCGTCTCGCCCTCCATGTCGAAGTTGCACTCGAGGCGCGCCTCCTGGTCGCGCACCGTGTGCTTGGGGATGCGCACCTCCACCAGCCGCAGCCCCACGCCGCCTGCAACAGCCACGCCACGCCCCTTCACTTATTTACAGAGTTCACTTCGAACCTCTGAGAGTGTGTGTCTGTGTGTGGGTGTGACATGTGAGGGTGAAGACATTTTGTATAAAATTTGTAAATTCGGACATGTGGGGGTGAAGTACATTTTGTGTAAAATTTGTAAATTATATTCGAGTGCTTTCTTAAAATATTTGTACATTTACGTGAGGTATGGGAAGACAAGCAGCCCCACCAACTCACAGCTCTTTCTGAGTTTCCATCACTGTCTTCCACTTCTGGACAATAAAGAGGGGATATTCAAAACATTTTTGGCGTAGTGTTAATTATTTACTTCTACATTTTTCATTAGTAAAAAAATATTAATATTATTCTGGAAAGGGTGTGCAACATTTGGTTGACATTCAATCTTCACATTTTCTGTTTAGGGACATATCCATGATAGAAATAGACATTTTAGAGAGCTGGATTCTTATGACTTATTTTACTTTTCTCACCTTGTCTATGTCTTACACACTGCAATCACTAGGCGTAAATAATCGTGCTTTAAGTGTGTTTCGATTCCACAGTTCTCGAGTCGAAATTCTCTGTCTGAATAAGACATGTACAAACAATTTGTAAAATCCTAAAATTGCAGAATCTCTGATTCTTTAGACAGTCAGAACTCCTCCTTTGCTTACCAGACATTTAGAGGGACAGTCTAAGCAAAAAATCGTGACCATGGTAAGACTTTTATTCTAAAGAAACTCACATTTTACCGGCTAACAATAAGTTAAAATTTTGCTTGTATTGTGAAATGTTATTAGTTATGAAAGTTGTGTATCATTTTGTTGCATTTTCAACTATTTAACACTAATTGTTTATGTAAAATTGATATCTTAATATTTTGCTGAGATATAGGGCTTAATTGGGCCTCTTAGGGCCATTGTGCATATCTGAGACAAATATACAAATTTAAATAATTTTATTTAAAATATTCCTTCGACTGAGATGAGGACTATTAAATAATTAAGTGAAACTAAAAATATACAATCTCACAATAACAAAAAAAGTAAGGTGGAAATGTGGAAATTGTGGAAATTAAATAAATGTAGAAAGGTGAAAATTATGTAATTAAATAATTCAGCGCAAGCAGCGTGTGATTACTCCCAATTTCCCTTACTCCAACAAGGGATTACGAGGTAGAAGAATCACTTACTCTCCCACCTGAATGATCCCGATAATCAACGCCCGAAGCTTCATATGAAAAAGTTGGAACGAGTTTAAAGCAACAAATTTTTATCCCGTAATAGGAAGGCGATGCGAAAAGCGCTCATGTTCAGTTCGTGTCTTGTCAGTTAGTTAATTTTTGGCATTTGTCAAAGCAGTGTCGCCGCCGAACACTTCGAAGCTTGCGTCGCAGCTTCATCCAAGTTTACGAAGCAAAAAATAAAAAAAGCAAATATTATTTGCTATAAGTTGGTTCTATATTTTCTGAAAATTAGAGTTTCTATTTGCATTTAAATCAACGCCGTGCCATGCACAGGTATATTTTTGAATAAATTGCTTTAAAGGGAAGCGTTCCTTCCGAAGCAAGCAAGCACGCACGCACGTTTAAATGCGCGCGAACCGAGTAAATTAAGAGGGCATTTTCCTTGTGCAAGTACGTCGGAATTACGGAATACGCGAAGCGAGCCAGTGGGTCTCGATTCTCATAGGAGGAAATAGCCCCAAATGCACCAGTGAACGAGACCCCAGATCGTGCCAGCGCTGAACGGTCGGGAGAGAAATTGAGGCGTGGTGGGAAGGTGCACATAAGCAGGATTGAATCGATTCTAAATTAGTTTTAGATTATAATTTCTTAATAATTATGTTGTTTTATAGAATAAAAGAATAGATTTGTCACCGGACGTTACGATAATGTTTTGGTAAAATTAAGAAATTTAGAAATTTACTAAAGTAAGGTAAGCAATACATTATCGGGGTGTATTATTATTAATTTTATCATTAAGTCAAAGTTGCAGGTCATACATGACCAAATCATATTTATCAGCGCTATACTTCGATAGGTACTCTACCCCCGTAAATGTGCGTACTATTCAAGTTAATGCATTCACCATAGCCTTCTTCATAACTTCGTTAATTCTCAACATCCAAACCCTTTAAACTTTCAGACAGTGTCTTCGGAATCTATATATATAAAAGAAAGTCGTGTTAGTTACACTATTTATAACTCAAGAACGGCTGTACCGATTTGGCTGAAAATTGGTGAGCAGGAAGCTTAGAGCAAGGAGACGGACATAGGATACTGTTTATCCTGTTCGACAGCGTTCCTGTGTGAGAACGCACGTTTTTGCACATTTTCGCACGTTTTCGCGTGATTTCGCATGTTAGCGGTCATTGTTGCCTGTTGACTGCGTCACGAATGAAGATGAAGCCACTAACTATCCAATTGAATTTTTAAACTCCTTGGATGTGCCTGGCTTACCACCGCACAATTTACGCCAAAGTTGGTTCCGTAGTAATCATGCTTCGAAACATAAACCAACCAAAACTGTGCAACGGTACGCGTTTGGTGGTTAGAAATTGATGAACAATGTAATTTACGCGACGATACTTTTAAAATTTAAAGGTGAGGAAGTTCTCATTCCGAAGATTCCGATGATCCCAACCGATATGACGTTTCAATTTAAAAGACTTCAATTTCCGATCCGTCTTGCATTCGCCATGACCATCAACCAATCACAAGGCCAATCCTTGAAAGTTTGTGGTTTGAATCTAGAATATCCATGTTTTCCCATGGTCAATTATTGGTGGCATGTTCACGGCTCGGAAGATCATCTGCGTTGTTTATTTTTGCGCCTGATAATAAAACAAAAAATGTCGTGTATCACAAGGTACTTAACTGAAGAGTGCAACCAATGCACCAAAATACAGGAACAATAATGAATGATTAATCTACTTAATTTTTTTATTTGTATTTTCTAATTAACAATTTAACTTAATAAATTCCAAAATCTGCTTATTTATTGCCATTAACAGCCGGTCCCTATGATTACAGCTTTGTATTTCTCTCTTAAACAAAAATCAATTTCAAAAAACCCTCTGCTACGTAATAGATTTTTTAATTATCTATTTAATATCAGTTTTTTTAATTCTTTATTTGAGAGAAAAACACAAATCTGCAATTGCTTTATTATCACGAGTGCAACAAGGATAGTACAGTTTCTCACAGTGAGTGCGACGCGAGAAAAAGATGGGACCGGCTGTTAAGGCGGAACAAAGTTCGCCGGGTCAGCTAGTTTACTAATAAAAGGAGTTCGATTGTGTTCCATATCGTCTTGTTATTTTGTACCCTAGGATCTCTTTCTGAAGCTTTAAAATAACTTTCGGTGGGTATAACTCGCTCTTATATACCCTACATAGTGCTTACAGTTTCTGGAAACATCTAACCTGCAGTTAGTCAGCAGTTCCACGCTTTCATGTCGAGATGATCATGTCTATTTCGTACCGATGTTTTCCGTACATAGGCATTCTCACGCATCCAGTTTTTAAGGTTTCGTGTATTTATTTCCGTCGTGCTGTTGATTTAACTACAGCGATGTGGATCCATCTTCTTGACAGATGGTGCTGAATGGGTCTGCTTGCTTGTGAAAGTATTCTTTTATACATTCTATAATGGCATATTTGGTGGCCTGACTCCACAACCCTCGACCACCCAAACGAAAAGGTAATGTCGTAGTGGTTATTGCTGTTATTGTTAATATTTAAATACTAATAGTAAATTTCAGGAAGAACGCTACGCGAAGTACGCTATACTAAAAATTGAGAAAACAAATACAAGGCGGTAAGAATATATCACGGTAAGGAGGTGGACCACAAGACGATATAAAAATTCATGAAATTCTAGTGGGTGAAAGTACGAAGCAGTAAGTTTTATCATTTCATAACGTCAGTTAATTTTCCTATACATAGTCAAGAGCAATATTGAATAAAGTAACGTTTTTTTAAAATCAAATAGTATAAGAAGTAGCTTCTTAGTAAGCTGGTAAATAGCTTTAAAACCAGACGGGATCCATTCTCGGCATATATTTTTATAAAAATTGGGCAGTCTCCGGAGATCTGGCGCGAGTAGGGTTGCCAACAATGCTCATATAAAAGGAAGGAAACTCGGCAAGCCAAAAAAATATCAACACATTTCTTTTTTTAATATTTAAATTAGACTAACATCAGCTCTATTTCTTTCTTCTCCATTTGCGATTAAAGTGAAAAGATTCGTTCACAAAATGCAGATGAAAATAGTCTGGGCGTCTCTTTTTTATTTTAGTTGCTAGACCGAGACACTGTCATGTGGCAGCGTTCAGAAAAGGGTTATTCATGTTTTCTATTCTAAATTAAACAATAAACGACACAACGTAGCAGCTGTTAATGATGCGATAAAATAAATTACAAGAAATGTTAAAAAATTACTAAAAAGAGGAAATTTAAAATACAAAGGAGGACGAGAGGACAATTGACGTCAATGTAGGACCGTCCCTCTCAATGTAAGACGGTTGGCAAACCTAGGTGCGAGTGACGCGCGGTTGGGAGCGAGCGCCGATGAGGTTGGGCGAGGAGCGGCGCGGCGCGGCGCGGCGGGGCCAAAAGTGCGAGAAGGTGCGAGGAGGGAAGGAGGAAGATCTGATTCTGAAAGTCGGGCTGCGCCGGACACGCAAGCGATAGCTCCAAATTGAGATACATGCCCCGGCTCAGATAAAGACGTATGGGAGAAGACGTCGAAATGAACTTAACACTGATATACAGGCAAAGCCACGCCCGCCCACGCGTCGTCCGTCTTGCTATCTGCACGAGTGGCAGGCAGCGGCTTCGCGCCCCCCCCCCCCGCTTTGCCCCTCCCGCCCCGCTCCCCCACGGCGTTTACCTTTTCACCACGCTGAGACAACACGAGCCCCTGTGCGCCGTCCTCAGAAAAAGCCCTGACGCTGAGGATGGAAATGGATTTCGAATCTGAAGGATCTCCAACTAACACTAACATTCTTCAAACTTTCCAAAACAAGGTACTTAGAGAAATTACTAATGTTCCCTTCCTTGTGCGCAATTTCCCAATTACATAGAAATTTAAGAACTCAAACAACGTATTCTTATAACATCTATAAATACGTCCTTCTTCCTCAACCTTTCGCTAATTTCCAACTCTAAGTGGGAAAAAAAGAACAAATCTATATACTCGCACATCAGAAAGAAGTTACCGCGCGACGCAGTAACGTAACAGTAATAATTTCCTAAAACCCCTCACTCCCTACCTTTCCAACTAAAACAATTTGAATAGAAACCGTTATGTCAATCAGCAAATCTTCAAAGCCACAAGCAGAACCTGAACGAAAAAGCCCGATGACCTTCGACCTGAGTTAACGCCCGTGGCACATATAAGACTTTATCTTTTACCTAATTTTAATGATTCAGACTTCCTTATTTACTAATAACTGGGTATTATCTTGACACGATTTGTCCTTTCAAATTTCCGACCCATAATTCCCTCCATAAGAGAGAAGCTAAGGTATTCATTCTCTCGATTCAGTTAAGTTATTCAGTGTATATCGATCTCCGTATCCAAGGCAAAAAAAGCCAAAACGTACCAGTAAAAAAGTATTTTTTTTATTCTGAGCTGAAGCATACAGCTAACATAGGAATTGCAAACCGAGCGCCTATCAGGAATTTGTTATCAGATATCGATCAATACAAATACTTCCTAAGGATTTTGCTTGATGCAATGAAATAAATTCATGTGAATACAATGAAATATCTCAGAAAGACCATCTCAATACACGGCCACTTCTCTCAACCAGCCCCTTAATTGCAATTTTTTTATTTACTACTTTTAAGAGATCACTTTCAGGAAAATACGCATATATTACACAGAATTTTCTTAATTTAAAATGAAAATTGGCGACGTTGTAAAAAGAATTCACGCGAGATGTCCTGTACCTTAACTTTGTTCTCCAGGATATCGAAGGGCAGGCGGATCCGGTAATCAAGGAACAATAAACCATGGACACTGATATGGGATCAAGGCTGCTCAATCGATTCGGTTTCATTTCGTTTAATAAAAGTGACGGATACGAACGTGACCTAACGTTTCATTCTTTGAATTAACTGCGCCTTCCCTTCCATACCTTTCTGAAAGAGTATCTGGTACTGTAGGATATCAATGTCGGAAGTCTGGGTTATCGACTTGCCCCGTAATACGCGGGTGATCGCGTCCGAATGGTGAACCCAGCGCTTACCCGAGACTCAGGGCTTGAAGTTTCTTTTAAAATTACTTTTTTATTGTGCGAAGAAGTGCGAGAAAAGCGAGGGTTTGAACTCCTGAAACATAGAATGTTTCATGCATACCCAATTCACATTTGGTATCTACAAAAGAAAATGGAGGAACGTTACCGATAGACAACTAAAACTAAAAATAAATCTGTTTCTCTTGGGTAAAAATAAACGTTTAAATCATTGTCAAATGCATTTAAAACTACAATACATAATTCTATAAAAGTCATTAAAATCAAAAAGGCAAAATAAAGCTTAATCAAACTCTTTCATTTTTCATAATTCACGCCCATATAGTAAAATCCTTCTATAAACCTAGTATATAATAGGTACTTTCCTAATCATCCATTGTCTAGAAATAATAGATCAGTTTGTCTAAAAATATTGTTAGGAAATTAAATATTAGGCTTCTAATGTTAGAAAGTAAAGAGCATGAAATCTTAGACATTTTCTCCACCATATGACATTTATATAATAAAAGAAATGAAATAGATTTTGTACTTTATTTACCTACATTAATCTTGGGGAAGAGAATGCAGTAGTTTTAAACGCGCGAAATTTCACTCAATAGCAAATTGTGCTTACTTGAAATATTTACTTTGCATTATTATTACCTCTGATTGCGGATTGTATATTATTCATAATTTTCATTGTTGAGTCTTTCATTTTATTTGTTCTTGAAAATATTATTTTAGCATTTAATTTGCTCTTGACATAATCTCAATTATCATCATCATCATCATCATCATCATCATCATGACACTGTTCTACAATATTATAAAGGAGTATAATAGTACGTCAACACCGACTATAAGGATTGAGATTCACTTTTGGGAACTTGGGACTGTAGATTGAAGCCGAAAAACGGAATTACGATTTCTCTCCGAGACACAGATGGGATAGACAAAACTTCACTCGATTCGAACAAGTCCACAAATGTTCAAATGCCGGCCAAGAGGAATATCGCCTGGATCTACTGAATCCGCCGTGAAATGTCCCAACCATCTGCTTGGCGAGAACAGCGAGAGAGCGCTAACGTTCTTAGCGGCGTGGCAGGTGACACTGCCTCTCAGACACGCCCCTCCCCGCCGCGCAGCTCCGCGTCGCCGGCCTGTATTTAGTGAGTGCGTCAACTGCGCGTCGCCCGCCCATCTCCTCCGCCGCCGGAGCGTGCGGCCATCCGAAGTTCTCCGCCGTGCCGCGCCGCCCCTGTTCGGCGTCAGGCGTTGAGGCGCAATGTAAACGGGGCCAGGGGCGGGGGTGGGAGCGGGAGCGGGACAAGAGTGGGGCACGGGAAAAGGCACTGGGTGGGATGAGGCAAGGCGCGGACGCGCGAACGAGGAATGGGTTGTGAGCGGGGCGCGGGCGGGGGCGCGGGCGGGGGCGCGGGCGGGGGCGCGGGCGGGGGCGCGGGCGGGGGCGCGGGCGGGGGCGCGGGCGGGGGCGCGGGCGGGGGCGCGGGCGGGGGCGCGGGCGGGGGCGCGGGCGGGGGCGCGGGCGGGGGCGCGGGCGGGGGCGCGGGCGGGGGCGCGGGCGTGGGCGCGGGCGGGGGCGGGGGCGCGGGCGTGGGCGCGGGCGGGGGCGCGGGCGGGGGTGGGGGCGCGGGCGGGGCGCGGGAGGATGGGAGCTGGGAGCTACCCGAAGCGTAATCGGGGAGGAGAGGCGGCCGAGAGGATGACAGGTGCAGAGGAGCAGCCGGGGGCAGAGGAAGAGAGAGGGCAAAAACGCGCACAAGAGACTTACCCCGCGCTCATTATCTCTTTCGTCGCCTATCACGTCGGAACGCAGCGGGGACGGAAGTCGACCCGCAGTACCGTGAAGACTCGGAGCTAAGCGTGGTACGAGAGATATCTTGTGTTTCTCCGCGCACAACTATGCAAAATTTTAAATATGTGTAATCGTCTAGTAATGAAGTCTACAGGGACATTATTTTGTCACAAGCATTCAGTTATATACTGAAACAGCGATGTAATAATCTAATCCTAACAAGAATCATAAGAACTAAAATTATTTAACAATGATATTAAGAATTAGCTGACCTAGATGGCCGAGGTGGCTTAGAGCGTGTACTGACTCAGTCTTTTGGTCCGACCGGTCGCGGGTTCGTGTCCCGCCTTGGGCATGGTTGTTTGTCCTTTGTCTCTCGAGTAAGTGGTGTCGTGGAGGACCTGGCATTTTCCTGACTCCAGATCAGAGGAACCCACAAGTACGTCGGTGTCTAGTGTATGGTCGAATATGCGCCCCATCGGGACGTAAAGGGTAACATGATGCCGGTGGATAAAAGCCCTCGTAAAAGAGATATTAAGAACTGAATCTTTTAAAACATCACGTGTATACTCCATTCACATGGTTGTTTTGATGCTCAGATTGTTACTACAAATATTAAAACAAACCTTTTTTACTTTTTCGCACACTACTTACGTAGAGAAAGTATTGTAATGCTGGGAAAAAAATGACGATTTTCCATAGTAAAATTGTGTGTCGGGGGCTCTAATTAAGTTGTCAGTGAGGGGAAGCTGTGAATTGGGTGCAACAAACGCGTTGGTATTTCATAGTGTAATACACCACAGAACTGAAAAGCAATGAACAATTATATGAAAGGGACGAGTTATAATTTGACCAAGTAAACCCACGTATAGACGCTATTAGAAACAGGAAAGGTGGCATAGAGAACAATAGGAAACAAAGAAAACGAATCCGGGGGATCCGGTAGATAGACGACAAGACAACCCTCTCTCGAATTTTAGATGTGAAGCGAGCAACATCTTGTTCTAGATATAGCAGCTGACCGAATGGTATAAAGATTAGATATTGTTAACCAACGAGGGGAATAGTTTACAAGTGATTGCACAATAAAACGGACAAGTTAGATATGTAGTACAGGAAATAGCCGTGTAATTTGGGGTTGAAAGTAAAATTAGTAATTGACAGGAAAGTATTCAGGAACAGACACCGACCAGCGGTGAGAGGTAGGCAAAGTGCGGGATATTTTAACTTAAGCTGCACTAATAAACATGGTACAAAGAGATATAGGACGTCAGAAAGAAAGAAAGGAGAACCGTCGCGACGCGGGAGCACGGCGGAAAAGCATCTCAGACGACGAAGAGCGCGCGAAGAAATCAAAGTAAGACACAATGCATTGTTATCCAATTTCAGATCTAAAAATAATAAAGAAAACTATGACAATGTAAATAGTTTTGTCTTTGTCAGCCAATGTAACCTAAAGTCATTAATTGATTTTACATACAATAATTGAATAAATGTTATATTCGTTATTATTATGAAATAATACTGATTATTACATCAAATATTGCGTGCAATCCCGAGGCGAATTGGCAGGGAAATCTCCAGGAATTTTTCCGCTTCGTAAGAACGGCCGTCAACGTGAAACAGCGTAAAGGTAAGCAAAATCACCTCAGAAAAGTGAAATTTGTCTAGAGTATCTTAACGTTATTATGAATGGGCATGAGCTAAGCTAAGCAGGTATCAGAATAAATTAGTAAGAGAAAGATTAAGTATATCTCATTGACTTACCCAAGTGGGACAATAAAATTAAATTAGTATCAGTTCCATATTGAGAATATCTCAATAGGGTCATTTTCGTAATTTTATACTGTTCATCATTAATTTACATGTAAACAAAAACATACAAATTTCATGACTTATTCAAGCATCGCATTTACATAATACAAAATGACATTTGTAAAAAATTTCCTAAACAAATTAAAAAATAATACAAACGTTTTAAACATTTGGAGAGTACAAGATAATGCACACTTTTCTCCATACAACTGTCCCGGCAATGGAAGAAAAGGTATCTATTGTTATCCAAGACCGTAGTTTTGCATCCAGACCAAAGTGCACATAAGCTAGGATATAAGTACCTTGAGTAATACAAGTCATTGTACAAACAGGCGACATCTACGACCAGCAAACAATCACTGCAGCTTACATTTTCGTCGAAGTGTACCAGCTATCTCCCCCAGCGGAGCACCGCCTCAGGAAAAGCTCTAAGCTGCCGACTGGTCTCCCGGCATGTGTGGTAGTGTAGTGCTGGGAAGTGTGCGTGTAAGGGGTAAGATAGGAAAAGGAATGGGAAGGAAAGATCACGCTCGTTCCGTGGCCCATTTGTTAGGGTACTACTCCGGCATTCGCCTAGAATTGATCGCAGAGACCAAGGAAAACTACCTATCAGAGCAGCCAGTCGCTAGAATTCTCCTCCGGACAGCAACATGACCCGACCTAGCTACCGGACTAGTAACGAAAATCCTGACACCGTCGGGACTGGAACCCCCACGACCTCGCGGTCAGAGGCACTGCAGTGACATCAGTTAATGCCCTGAGCCACCTCTGCCGGTAATCCGCCTTTCTGATGAACTCTGCCCTAAAGTGAAACTGAATGATGTGTACCTTCAACAGTAAACATCGGTTAAGTACTTGTGATTCCCAATAGAACAATGCCTAACGTGGAAACAACATATTACCACAAAAAAGAAAGAAAAAAATTAAAATTTCATCACATTGCATGGATAATCAATCGCCGTTCAGATTTTTCTCTGCAAAACAAAGTACTCCTCTTCAAAGCAACATTTCGACCTGTATGGAACTACGTAATCAAGCTATGGGTTTCTGTAAGTAAATCTAATGTCGAGTTTCTCAGTAGATTTTAATCAAAATGCCTCCTTTAAATAATCAATGCACTGTGCAACATATCTAACAACTCGATGAATAAACTCTACGAATATACACAGCATACCAAGAAATAAAACAACGCTAAATTATCTACCAAGCGTGCCTAAAACAATAACCCAAACATCTTAGTCATCAATCTTTTGGACAATAGTGAAACCTTGAACGAGTAAAAAGGCATCACGTTCTAGATTTTCCTTGCCTATCAAACTAGTTTTGTTAAAAATACTTTGTACAATGTTTAATGTTCATCGACAAGACAAAAATAACTAAATGTTTAAATTTAAAAAAATAACAGTAAATACAACGTAAAAATGCACTTTTTGCTATCACCGATTCATTTAAATGACTACCTAGTATATAAAAAATCATATTAAGAACCCTTTTTAAAACGCTGAATGTCCCATTTTCAAATGGTCTTCCGCCAATGATCTCGATAGAATCTACCAGTACTGCGAGTACTAGAGTGCTAGGCTAAATCTCGAAGTAAAATAAGCTCCCATCGGAAAAAAGAGAAAGAAGGGAAGGGAAATAGAAGGAAAGAAAGATAGAAAAAATAAAATTTTGATTGATATTTTTAATGTGTCGTTCAATAGATGAGCAGCCTTTACTGCTACAGACCAGTCGTAAGTTAATATTTGTATTGCAAGTAATGTGGTCACGGGAAAAATTATTTTCAATATTCGAAGTGCATTTATGACACAGTTAACTCGCCAATATAAATACAGAGTAAGTAATTAGAACATACGTTGTAAATACACCGTTGAGCCGAAAAAGTATACTAATCTGCTCTATCCTGTAAACTATCAGTTTTAATGAAAACGTGATCGGTTTACATTAATGTCACTGAACGATGCCATTCGATGTAAATGTCTAATGAAAAAGAATGTTCTCTCGATGTAGTGAATTATGGGCAAAATTTTGCTTTCGGTTTCAAACAGCGAGCGTTCAATAAAATCCCTCTTAACGCGACAAAAAGAATTAAATAGGAGTGAAGAGTCAATAGAAACTATATGCATATCGTATATTTCCTTGCTTTCGTCAATGAATTATAAGAATAGAATTCTTAAAAATTTTACGCATAAAATTTACAGTGTGATATTTAAAAAAAATATTGATGTTAACATTTTCAAGCGTTCTTTTACAAGTAACTGTCATTTGTGTGTACGTCATGAATGTCTAGGTGTGCACGGGCTAAATGTATAGCTCTCTTTCTTTATCCTTATACCATGGGTGTTTGATATTTTATTTCAGCCTTTCATCATGGTCCCTTCCGTATTTCCGGTGTAGTACATCTTTTGCCGTGAAAGATGTGCTCCGAGTTCTTCTCACCACCGAATATGCGCTGTCTTTGCTTATGTATCTCTGGATAATGTATAACTCCTCGTTTGCCGTTACGCACATCCACTTTAAGCTGTTCCGGCAAAATTTTCTACGCATTCCCATGCAATCAGTCGAGCACCAGGGTCACTTGCAGCGACGACAACGTACTTTTCCCTGTGTCCACTAGAATTGGTAACTGTTTAGTTGTGGCCAATCTTTCGCTAGAATTCATTATAATTATTCATTAATTATTTATAATTCATTATTCACAACATGGATAAGAGCCAAACTTGATTGCTTATTTATCCTTGAAAATAGATTTTATTACATGGGATTTTTTTAAAAATTTAAGTAGTATATGACTTAGTGTAGGGATCACAGAATTTTGAAAATGTGCACTCAATTCACTTTTCCCCATAGCACGTCATACGCAGTTTTAACTGTTTTTGACGTAAAAGAAATAAATAAATAAATAAATTATCGCTTTGACCGAGTCCCGACCCATTTTCTACCATGCTTTCCGTTTACATCCATTTTATTGTCATTGCTCTCTACCTGTATAATTGTTTAATGAAGTTTTTCATAGACTGTGCTAGTAAGAACGCGCCATTAACTTATTTTACATATTTATTTGTCACCAATACAGATCCAGTTTCGGAATTCACAGGAAATTCCCGTGTTCGCAGTGTTTCCAGTAATGCACATTGTATTCTTACATTAAAAGATTTCGATAGCTGCATGCCTTCTCCACACCCACTACATTGGTTTCGTAGTGAAGTACAGTCACAACTCACTATTAAAAGCGATGAGATTTAACATGGCTAGTACTTCATTAATTCTGGGTCGGATTGTGGATATTTCTTTTAGCGCCACCCTCCCTTTTATTTGAGCCGTCTTTATTTTGGCATTCCATTTGCCGCTGCAAAAGTTGTAACATTTGTCGGGGAACTCCAAGCTGAGGCTGGGCGCGCATCCAGGTCGGGGATTTCATATTCATCGCACATTCACTGTTTTTAAAATAAAGTCGCACTAATCTTCTGCCAGCAAATGGAGGGCTCCGGAACACGGGGCTGCGTCCTGGAGAGCGCGCCCCCTGCCTCGCTCTGCCCGCCCCTTCTCTCCCCCTCCCCCCCATCCGTCTCGGGGAGGGGCGGTCGGATGCTGCGCGGGAGCGAGGGCCCGCGACGCCGCCGCCGCCGCCGCCGCCGCCGCCGCCGCCGCCGCCGCCGCCGCCCGCCGCCCGCCGCCCGCCGCCCGCCGCCCGCCGCCCGCCGCCGGCCGGCCCCTATCCTCGCCTAATCCAAATGCACTCTGACCGGCTCTCAGAGTAGTGCTGATGCGACTAGCAGATTGACTTAACCTTCGGAGAGCGGGGAGTGTCCGGAGGGTCTGCGCCGCGCCACCAGCCGCTCGTCTTCGCGGCCCCTCTCGCCCCCGGCCGCCCGCCCCTGGCCCCCCGCCCCCGGCGAGGTGCAATCCCTCACGCTCGCCGCCTCCGCCTCTGTCCTCGCCCCCCCCCCCCGACGCTGCTTCTCCCAGGGGGAGAGCAGGCCCGCGTGCGTGCCTGCGGACCGCATAGCGCCGGGATTATCTAAATACTGGTAATGCGATGATACTGTGAAGACCACGGAGCAGCACAATCTTCCCACACACTCATACTGGTTTTATCCACTAAGGAGATTTCATTGTAATATTTTCTTCACATCTATACAGACAATCATTCCAACTTTCCTCTATCCAAGACATCAAAGCGGTCATCATATTTGTTTGTTTTTTCAGTTCACACGCTCTTCGCCTGAAAAATTGCTAACTATCCTCAGTTACTACATGAAATAAATTAAAAATAACATTTTTTAGTTTCTCGAATATGTCGTATAAAGACTTATGCAATGTTGCAAAAAATCTATGACAAGTTTATGACGGACATATACGCTTTAGAGAATCCTGATACCGGAAAAGTATTTTTTTTTAATCTTTCTGTTCGCTCCCCTGCTCAATAGTGTTTCAACCAAGCCGTTCAGAACCGTTCAGACGATTTGCTCCAAAATTGATATTTCCTGATCGATCTGGCCGAACTCGAAGCCCTTCAAATAAAAACGGATTTTATGATTTGTGGGGGTACAATGAAGCCTTAAAATCATTTTCAAAAGTTTGTCAAAAATGTCTCCAAACAATGGATTACATTCTTTCCTCAGATAGAGCAAAAGATGTTTAAAAATGACACAGAACTCATTTTAGTCGAACTCTCTGAGTTTTTGAAAATTGCAAAACTTCAGAATTTTTTCAGCGACTTCCTACAACTACAAAATTGAAGATTGAACGTTTTCCTTTGTTCTGGTTGTGCTGTTGTAACACCACTTTTTCGATATTAGAACCCCACAATACGGGTTTTAAGGCCTAAAATCGTCACTTTCCGCTGTAGCATAATAATGCTGTTTCTTTACTACCTAAGTAAGTAGTATGGTGGGAAAGTAAATTCAATCGTAAGCCTATCAACTTAACACTCTTGGCTAATACGAAAAAGCGAACGTAGTACGTACATAAGCAAAGGCCCTTTGCAAACAATGCAGAAAGATATTTATTATTCACAAATTATGTTCTACAGTCACCGCTAATCGGCTGCTGGTAAAACCATACCAACTTGACATTTGTGAACTTTGAACTGGTAAGTTGGTGATTCCGCACAGTAAATGTTAAACATAGCTAAGCAATTAAATGTTCAAAAGTACCAATAAAAGAGTTTATGTACAATTTCTCAAACAATTTACAATTGTTTTAGAATAAAAATAATAAAACGAAAAATAGAAATTAGTACGAGAAATTATTGAGCTGACATTGTGGTTTCCATCACGTAAGAGTGAAAAGTTACGGTATCTGAGCAACTGGTTCGAAGTAAATGTTTCATGAAATACATTTTCTGAACAGACGATTTTAAATTAAACAATGCAAGAAAGGGGGAGCAGATTTTAACGTTTACAGAGCTGCGGATGTGATGATTATCTATCTTGTTAATTAGCTTTACAATATTGAGTATCAACGTCCATAACTTTTTTTAGAGTAGCATAGGGAATGTATTGATTAGTGTATGAGATTTGATAATTCTCATTTGAAGCAGTGTTTGATTCGGGTAGCTCTCCAGCAGTTCTCACGATGCTGGATTAACACTGATAATAGGGAATGGAACCGTAGGGAATGGAACCCGGAGATACTCGCTGTAGCATTAGCACTGAACACAATACTCCTTTGTCAATGCAATTATTGGATGTAGAGATCTGCCTCCAGAGAGTTGACAGGCGAGATGTAATTATGACGCTGTCACACGTATCAGGACGAAAAAATAAGGTGCCTTTGGGTATTATGACCTGTTTAAGGTTACATGATTTTTTCCAGACAAAATTTTCTTCGAAAATGATTTTTTCATTTAATTTAGATCAAAATGATACTACAAAAACTAATTTTACACATGTTAACATTTAAAAAAATAAGTATTTTCAACAACTGGTCACTGGGCAATATTATCTTCACATGCTGCGGTGCGTGACTTAATATTTTATTCTGAAAATGACGATTGGTTTCATTCGCATAACATAAATAAATCTTGAGGTAAAATTAACAAGCGAAGGCAGAATTTTGGTCAGAGCAAACTTTATTGGATGTCATAAATTGTAAAAATATTCTCAAAAAGAGAGAAAGACTATGTTTAAAATGACAAAAACATTCGAAACCCAAAAGACCAGATGGAAAAATCGAAGTCATTACAAAAGTAAAGGCGTGAAATTTTTTAATGAGCACGAAGGCAAGAAAAATTACATTTTATCTTCCGTTCATAAAACAACAGCTGGGCTGCTAGTAATATGGCCCAGGATTTCATCATAAAAGATAGAAAGTATTCGTTTGTTTGAATTCAAAAATATTGATATTTACCTTCATAATCTTTTAAGGAGGCTTCAAAGAAGGAAAAAATACTCAAATGACTGACCAAGCAATGTGGAATAAAGTAGTTGTGACGAGCAAAATATACTTTATATTGACGGAGAAAAAATCTGAATGACATTTAGCAGTTTCATTGCTAAATAAATTATAAACTACGGAAAACTATCAATCCGACAACTAGAATTGTCGTACAGATACTGGCTAAATTCGACCTGAGTAGCTATCTAGCTAGTGTCGAAAAATCTGCAACTGTTGGAACATGAACCCTAAGAACTCCGGGTCAGACACCCTGCATTAGAATTGGCTGTTGGCTTAAGATGTCTCACGTTCTTTGAAATTGGCGATTGTTATTTTACAGGTATGTATTTTTCATATAAATTAGTTTTAATCCGTAATTCAACTCACAGCCTCTAAAAATTGCTACATTGTCCGTTGCCATAAATTATGTTCAATAAATATCTGTTGCCTTTCAAAGCCTTTGCCAAACGTTTTATTATCGGGTGAGTCAAAATCAGAATTGACATTTAAAAAAAATCGCGGGGTTTAACGGGATGAGCTGTAGCCTGTTCTGTTAGTAGACAATTATATGGCATGTTCCAACAAGCTCCAGCTCAAAGTTCAAATTTCGACAAATTATTTTTTATCTTTATATATGCATCGCTTCAGAAAAGAATATCTAATCGATTTTTGGTGAACAGTTCATGATAAAGATCAACATATCATGCTAATCTATGAGTTCATCATTGATACTGTTGGAAATAAAACAAATCCATTGAATGAAGAGTAAACGCTGGAGCTTATTTTAAATAACAGTTTAGGTATAATTTATCTTGGCTGTTCGGGTGACCCCGCGTCGAAGGCTGTGTTGCCGACGTTTCGACCATCTTTTCTTGGTCTTCCTCAGGGCTGGTCAGCCTACGACTTCAACAGTTCAGGTAAGCAACAATATTTGAATATAAGACAAGATTATTTTTAGATAATAACTGGAGTAAGCAAAAGTATCTGAAAAATTGTAATATTTATCCCTACTACAAGAATAGGAAATTTAAAGATGTATGTAGACCATCTGGAATTATTACAAACGGCCTAGTAGTGGAAGTTCCTTTACAAAATGCTTTGAACACACAACGAAACGAATGGGGTTTTTACAAGATGTCATTCAGCCCATGGAAAATATGCTATAGCTTAACAATTGCAATGCGGGAACTGTTTGTAGCTATGGTTTTGATGGCACTACGGGCTTAGGAATGTAGAAGCAAAAATTCGGTTCTCTTTTATATCATTCTGATGCTTCACTGTTTGCAACAATTCATATTTTCCCGTTTGCACACAAAGAAATGTGTGAATACAAAGGAATGCCAATAGGTTATTTTGGAAAGAGGGGTACAATGCAAGAAATAAAATACACCAAAATTATCGTCAGCCTCAGGGAAGTAAACTCAGCTGAATAATCTGAAAGGCATTTTCAATGGAGTAACAGAATCATCGAAATCATTTATATCTAATATTTATTTTTAAAATAAGTGTTATACCCTAAAACAAATCAAATGTGCCTTCTTAATGTATATACTGGCAAAGGACAGGAAAAGCCGAAGTCACAGAAAGCGAAACAGAAGAATAGTGCAAAGATGCAGTGGATTTAAAGAACGATGAAAGTATTTTGGATGATAAAACTGTAGTATATGTATTAGATGCACTAGAATTAGAAAACGAATGTTAAGAGTTATTACTGGTATGAATGTTTTCAACATGTCACTAAAAGAACATAAATATTTTGTAAATTTAGTACGTTTTCCTTTGAGAATTATCTGTGGTTTTGTTCTTATAATGCCTGTGATGAATTTACCTTTAATAAATTCATCAAAATTTACAGTTAATAATTTTTGCCACAAAAACGTGCCTCTGAAACCATGCAGTGGCAGGGTTTTCGACACGAGATAACTACGTCAAATGCAGCCGTTGTCTGGAGGAGAATTCTTGCGGCCGGCTGCTCTGATCGATAGTTTTCCGTGGTTTCTCCGATTAACACCAAGCGAGTACCCTAACAAACGGGCAGCGGACCGCGGGCGATGTTTCCTCCCTTCTCCTTGTCCTCTCCTCACCCCCTTACTCACACGCACTTACACTTACATGCTACACTTCACCCATGTCGGGAGACCAGTCGGAGGATGAGAGGCTCATCTCGGCAGGGACGGAACCCCGCTGGTGGGAGACTCGGCCGGGGGAAAACCCCGCAAGCCGACGAGTAGGTGAGCGCCGGATCACACCAACCAGCGGGAGATGATCACCGCCACTTCCCATGATCAGACATGCACTTCACTCACGCTATTAATGACCATAGCTGTTTCTCCAGACAGCGTCTAAATTCGACCTAGCTTTGTAGTTAGTGTCGAAAATCCTGCTACGTTTGAGACTCGAACCCCAGGGCCTCCCGGTCAGAAGCACTGCAGTGACATCAATTGATTGCATGAGCCATCTAAGCCGGTGAGTAAAATTTGACGTACAACATATAAGCATTGTTTTGCCGGTAAATGTGTGCATAAATGATCAATTGTTTATATGAAAGGAATTCAATAATTGTAACATATGAACCGTTTAGGGGCCTTCTAATTATAAATATCTAAAAAGAACAGAAAAAATACAAAAACAGGAACATTCTGCACTCAAAAATCGTGAATAAGGCAGACAGCATTAATATTCTGCAATGCCATGAGGGGAGATATCCGTTTTGATATGGATGTGGAATGATTTCAATTGCAAACGGTAAATTTGCTTAAAACCATTTCGATTTTTTTCCTCCTTCAAGTGTCGATACGAATCTGCCGGCTATAGAACCTGTTTGAAATCGACTGTTAACAGCCACAAGGCGCTGCCAGGCAGTCCCTTGGTTCCTTCAAACTCGCTCGAGCATTTGATCATCGAGCACCTAAATCTGAGCGTCCTGCATTCGCTCAAGGTGTTTTCATTTATAGATCATGAACTTGACAGATTCACTTTGCCTCTCAAGGAATGAATAGGTGACCTGTGATGTGCGATAACCTTGCAAAACTACACTAGCAACATCCAGGAGAAATCTTTCAGGCCAATATTATATTTACTACATCTACATTTACGACATATATACGAACTGAATGAGTACAGAAATGCATTTAATCAATAACTGTTATGCAACATTATTTTCGAAACTATAAGTCATAAGAATGTAATTTATTCTCTTCAGATTAGTATTGCACTTTTTAACTTTCTCGCATAGTACAACAAAGTATAAAGTTATCTTAGACTGCAACGAGTGACAATTTTTCGACAGAAAAACTCGTTTTGTGAGCCGCTGATACCGAAAAAGTGGATTATTCTGGCTACTATACGCAGTAAATTATTACCTATAATATATTACGTAGTCAGAATTTACAGTTTGAAGTAAAGTGATTCAGAAACATTTTTTGCAGCAAAAACGTCCGACGGTCTACATGTATCTGAGCAACGCTAGCGGCTAATCTGTATACAGGATTTTCCCAAAACTGACATTCCCGGATCGATCTGGCTGAAGTGGTTGCTCCTTGAATTTGAAAAGGATATTTTTGTTTTGTGTGGTAAAGGTTGAACATTTAAAAAAAAATCTTAAAAACGTCTCCAGAGCTTTTTAATATTTTTGTCAGTTTGAGTAATGTGCGTTTATAAAAAGTTGCAGGTCCAATTTCGTTGATCTCTGTGAAGTTTTGAGAAATTTCAAAAGTTTAAAAATTATTGACGTCTTCCTGCAGCTACAATATTGAAGATTTTTTTCTTAATGAAATTTATTCTTCAAAATTAGATCTTCAAATAAGGCCATGAACAGTTTTGTAAACATTTGAGTAGTCATCGCGTAATTTCAAGAGAAATAATAATCAGTTTTAAAGATTATGATTATTGATCAGATTATGATCAGATAAAGATTAAGATTATGAAAGATCTCAAATCTGCATTTTTTTCTTAATTAAAGCAATTCTCGGAAAATCAGCGTTCGACCAAAAAGCTAGTTCCTGGGAAACACGTTAAAACCGTCCACCTTCCTAACTCAGCAAGATATGTGGAATTTTATATTGAACAGGAATACTTCACATGATACACAACATGAAACTTAATGTAGTTGTTAGTAAATAAAACGGTATATTTCACATGTTACAGGAAAATTGAAAATCGACACATGTTATTGTTGCTTGAAAATTGCATATTACATAAATATAACATTTGCCATTATGCATATATCAGCAGAAGAAAGTACCAGAAACTTACAAAAATAAAATTACATGTATTTTACATACTTCATAGTTATTCTTGCGTACAATGAAAACAATTGAGCCTACAACAAACAGTTTACCAATTTATTTTTCTAGATTAACTATAACCGGCAATAAAAACAATTAAAATACTGGAAAGAACTGCTTGAAGCAGCATCATCATTATTCACCACACCCCTGCTGTAATCTTCATTTGTCCATGACTTATGCTGTTTTTAGCGGAAACACTTTGGACATACGATGTTCTTCCAGAAAATTTGTTCTTCCCTATTTTTCTTCGCTCGTTTTCTTTGAGACTAATGGACTTTAGGCCGAGTCGATCTTATCCTCTGATAAATAAAAGTTCACACTATACAAGATGGTAGCACTAGGTCGGTTTTCTGAATTTTGAACTAATGCTGTTTTTCAGAGAAACTCTTCAATATTTTTATTTGAATAGAGGAATATTCGCTTCGTAAAATGACATTGGTCTGATTTCAATAGAACTTCTGAATTTCGAAATCGCAAACGTTCCATATTTTCTATTGCCGGGAACGTAAAAACGTCAACTCTACAGGCTGAATTAATACAGAAGGATAGTGTGTTAACTGCCGTGTTTGTAACAATTATGTACCCAAGTTTGAATCCCAGCATAAGCGAACTTTTTTCGGTTAGAATCCCAAGCCTGAACTCGACCCAGCTGGCTACCTTGAGTCGAAAATACTGCCACCGTTGGAACTCGAACACTAAGACTTCCCGGTCAGAGGCACTGCAGTGACATCAATTGACACCCTGAGCCACCTTTGCTGGTAACCTTTGCAAATAATGCGAGAAAATGTATGCTATTTAAACACAACTAGTTTCTGATATAAATTCATAAGTTGTACCTTCTAAGTTTCTTTCACTAGCAGAATCTCCGCCAGCCTAAAGTTGTTCAATCTCGCGATCAAATTTGCCACCAAGGCGCAGCCCCTAAAAGCTTTCTTCCCGCGCGGCCACCCACCATTAAAAATACTTTCGCCAACCTTCTCAGAACAAAAGGGCAATAAAAGCATTTGCCCAGTGTCTTCCGCGTAAACCGCCGTTCCCAAGGGCCTACGCCCGCCGAGAACATTGACCGCCGCTTCTCGGCGCCGCCACAGCTGGGGATTAAGCCCTCATTAGCCTAGAGCTGGGCCACCCTGGCGCGCGGCGCCCTTCACACCTCCATCGCTCGCTACCTGACAAGCCACCCAGAAATGTTTACAAATATTTGGCCAGTTCTCGCTCAGCAGCGGTCACGAGCAGACGTGCTCCGCAGCTCCGCAAGTTACCCGAACGCTCGCGCTTATCGCAAGGGCCGACTGCCCCGGCCGCCACTAGTGCCGGTCCGGGGTCAGAAAGTGCATTTACTTGTGAACAGTGGTGAACCAACAACATTCTCTAATTGTTATCGCTCAAAATTACTGGTAAGTGGTGACCGCATTTATTTGTGAACGAAGGTGACTGCATTTACTAGTGAACAGTGGTGTAACAAGAACTATTGCAAATCAACATCTGACAAATATAGTGAAGTGAATAATGTTTACTGACCATGTCCCCTTCGGGGGACTAATCACCAAATCAACAGAAATACTAAATAATCAAGACAACAGTGAAATATGCGCTAACAACAGTCTGGACGGATCGACAACTTTAGAATACAGTGACTTATCACATAACCTTCAGCAACAGCACCAAGCGTTACTACAAGAACATCAACTACTAAAACAGCATTTACAACAAATAGTGCAACAGAATCAACATTTACAACTCCAACTACAGCAACATCTGCATGAAAAACAGTTCCCAGCGATCGTGTCAGAAGCTATGGGACCTAACGGCCACGCATCTACGACGCTGGAAGCGGCCTCAACCCTGAACAGCTCATGGCAAACAGTCCCGCTGCGTCGACCAAAAAGACGTATTGATGACAATCCCAAAGGACCCTCTAAAAAGATTATCAGTGAAAGCGACACATTAGCGTCAAAAAACAGGTATGAGCATCTCACATGTGATGATGAAAATTTAGAAGTGTCCTCTAAATCTGAGAATATCAATGATACGACAACCAAAGGCAACACTCATGAACAAAATAAATATCGAACCCCGCCGATTTTCATTCCAGGCGTTAGAGCTATATCTAACATGATCAAATCAATTAAAGAAGTGGTTGAAGATGAAGACTTCACGTATAAACTAATCAAAACATATCAAGATGAAGCCAAAATTACAATGAACAATGTGAAAATATTACCTCAAACACCAGATATTTATCGAAAACTTGTTAAGCATCTAAATCAAAAAAATATTGCGCACTATACATTCCAGTTAAAACAAGAAAGAGCATTTCGGGTAGTATTAAAAAATATGCACCCATCAGTAGATGAAACTGAACTTAAAGAAGCTATAGAAGCACAAGGTCACAAGGTAAGACAAATTCATAATATTAAACATCGTCTAACAAAAGCACCTCTATCAATGTTTTTTGTGGACTTAGAACCTCAAAGCAACAACAACAAAATTTATGATATCGAATATTTACTTCATGCAAAAATAAGTTTTGAACCACCGCGCAAAAAACGTGAAATAATTCAATGTAAGCGTTGTCAGTCCTACGAGCACAGTTATCGTTACTGTACGCTTCCGTATAGCTGTGTGAAATGCGGAAAGAATCATGATAGTCGGACCTGTACTAAAAGTAGAGACACACCAGCTACATGTGCTTTGTGTAGCCGTGATCATCCAGCAAATTATAAAGGTTGCGAAGTATATCAAAAAATTCGTAACAGCAAGTATCCTAGAGAAAATCAAGACAGTGGAAACTCGATGGAAAACAAAAATGAAAATAGCAATTCAAGTTCAACAAAGAGTAAACAATCTACAGGAACCAGAGACACACAGCGCACATACGCACAAGCGGCCCATTTTTCGCAAATCAATAATCAAAATTCATCGCATGAAAATAATCTGATATCCATAATTCAAGAATCGTTTAAAAAATTCGAGTCCATCTTAACAAAGCAAGCGGAACAAATTTCCAGCCTGATTAATATCATGACAGCAATAATGAAGAAACTATGAACAATTTATTGCGAATAGGCTCTTGGAATGCCAACGGAATTCTCCAACATCGTAGAGAGTTAGAAGTGTTTCTACATCAAGAAAAAATTGATATACTTCTTGTGTCCGAATCACATTTTACGGAAAGAAGCTATCTACGTATACCTAACTACGTCGTCTATTGCACAAATCACCCAGATGGAACAGCTCATGGAGGCACTGCAGTAATAATTAAAACAAAATTGAAACATAATTTGTATGAAGAAAATGCTGAAGAACATCTGCAAGCAACATCGATACAAGTATATGATAAGTTTGGTCCGCTCGTGATTTCAGCTATATACTCCCCTCCAAAATACAAGATAACCACTGATCAATATATCAAGTTCTTTAAAACACTCGGCCCGAGATTTATCGCTGGAGGTGACTACAATGCGAAAAATCAACTGTGGGGATCACGATTGGTAACCACAAGAGGTCGAGCTTTAGAAGGAGCTATTTCAACACTAAAACTCCAAACAATTTCATCAGGAAATCCCACCTACTGGCCAACGGATGGTAATAAAGTTCCTGATGTATTGGATATCTTCGTCACAAGGGGTATGGCTCAAACCTATCACACAATAGAACCGTCTTTTGATCTTTCATCTGATCATTCTCCAGAAATACTAACAATCAGTTCTTCTGAAATTAAAAAGAAAGAAAATAAATATCTTACAAACAGAAAAACCAACTGGGAAGAATACAGCAACTGGCTTAACTGCAACACCACTGCCAAGGTCCGTCTAAAGTCTCCAGGAGACATCGATAACGCTGTTGAATATTTAATACAACACATTCAACAGGCAGCTGTATATGCTACACCAAAAACGAGTGTGTATGAAAAAAATAAATATCCTGCAGAAATAATGAAGTTAATTAAAGAGAAAAGACAGATGAAGAAGACATGGCAACACACTCATCATCCGGACGACAAACGTCTACTAAACAGAACTTCCCGCCATTTAACCAGAAAATTGCAAGAATTTCACTCGGAGGAAATGAAGGAACGCATAGAAAAGCTGTCACCTTCAAAAGCAACGGATTACTCCTTATGGAAAATTACTAAAAACTTAAAAAGACCTACAAAACATGTTCCCCCCCTCCGTAAAATCAATGGAAGCTGGGCCAGAACAGAGAAAGAAAAGGCAGAAGAATTTGCAAATTATTTTACAAAAACATTTCAACCATACCCCTCAACATTACTCACAGAAGAACAAGAAATTATAGAATTCCTGGAAAGTCCTCTTCAAATGTCGCTACCAATCAAATTCTTCTCCACAAAAGAAGTCACAGCAGGACTGAAATTACTACCAAACCACAAGGCTCCTGGTCACGATCGAATTACAGGAGAAATGCTTAAAAAACTTCCAAAGAAACTCATTGCCCTCGTAACATCTATTTTTAATGGAATAATACGTATTGGGCATTATCCTTCGCAGTGGAAATTGGCACAAATAATTGTAATTCCAAAACCGGGAAAACCTCTACAAGAAGTTACATCCTACAGACCAATAAGTTTATTGCCTTCGTTGTCTAAAGTTTTTGAGAAACTACTACTACTCCGCATATATCCTATACTTGGAGAAAATGATGCAATCCCAGATCATCAGTTTGGTTTCAGGAAACAACATTCTACAATAGAACAAATTCATAGAGTAGTCGACACCATCAACGAAGCTCTAGAAAATAAAATGTATTGTTCCGCTCTATTTCTAGATATTACGCAAGCCTTTGACAAAGTGTGGCATCAAGGCTTATTATACAAAATTAAGAAATGTCTGCCTCATCCATTCTATAACATGATTCGTTCCTTCATTTTGGATCGATTTTTCCAAATAAAATTCGGAGATGAAATAACGTCGTTCCATCCAATACTATCAGGAGTACCACAGGGCAGCATCCTCGGACCAGTTCTGTATACGCTGTACACCTCTGACTTACCTCAGTCATCGGATGTCATCACTGCAACATATGCAGATGACACAGCCCTGCTAGCTTCGCATGAAAACCAAGAAACGGCAACAAGAACATTAAAAAATCATCTGGCGCATATAAACAAATGGTTTAATCTATGGAGAATAAGACTGAATGAAACAAAGTCCAAATGTATAACATTTACTCTAAGAAAAACAACAAATACAAGAATAGAAATAAATAGAAAACTAATTGAAAACGTAGACACCGTCAAATATCTGGGACTACATCTTGACAAAAAGTTAACCTGGAAGAAACATATTTCAATTAAAAGAAAGGAAGCAGAACTAAAATATAGGCAACTGTCATGGTTAATAGGGAGAAAATCTTCTTTAAGCCTAGAAAATAAAGTCTTACTTTACAAAACAATATTGAAACCCATATGGACATATGGAATTGAACTCTGGGGAACAGCCTCACATTCAAATGTAGAAATAATTCAAAGATTTCAATCAAAAAGTCTCAGATCATTAAGCAATGCTCCCTGGTTTGTATCAAACGCCACTATACATAACGATCTCCATATCACCACTGTTAAAGAGGAAATCACTCTAAAATCTCTCAAATACCAACACAGACTCGAAAATCATAGCAATCATCTAGCCATCAACATCTTAGACAACAGCACAATGACAAGAAGATTAAAAAGAGTACATCCTCTTGATTTGGACCACAGATTTAAATAATAACTTTTTTTATAATTGTAATTTTATATTATACTATTTTCATTTTGTCACCATGTTTATTGTATGTATGTATTTTTGTTGTGGTTATTGTTTTTTGCTTTTGTTATGCTTTTCTAATAAGATGTGTTTTTTTGTTGTTGTTTTAGTTTTTTTTGTTTTTTTTGCTTTCTCTGGTTGGACAACTTTTTAAAAATAATATTTAGAAAGAACCAGAACTGTATGGTTTCTTTACATGTCAATAATTTATGTACAATTGTATTTGCCGAATGTTCATGTAGAACAAATTGCAAATAAAGCAGATGTAAAAAAAAAAAAAAAAAAAAAAAAATATTTCTGGGAATCGCTTCGAGCCTCCCACGCAAATACAACCACGTTAAGCATTTCGCCGACAAAGAGATTTTCAAGTGCACTGCCGGCGCGCCGCCCCGCTCCTTGGCCACCTGCAAGCCAGATGCCTCAATTCCCGTGGGAAGGAAAATCTCAAATACAAACGGGCCGCCATCGCGGGCATCTCACGTGACACTGCCTTCGCTTCCGATCGCCGCCGATGTCACGTGACACTCCTTTCCCCGGGCCCGAAGGCGCAACACGAATATGGAGCCGATCGCGGGCACGTCAAACTTTCCCGCCTTACCATAGGCCCAAGTCATAGCCACGTGACTCTCCCCTCCACGGCCTCAATCACACCTTCAAATTAAATAAATACTGCGACTTCGCTCCCACATGACAGAAGTGCAGACTAAACAGAGAATCTACAGACAGAACCGACAGAATCGACAGAATCGACAGAGAGAATCAACAGAACTTCTCAAACTACCCTGTTCAGAACTTCTTAAACAAGACTGACCAACAAAACTCAACAGAGTCGGCTGTTCCTGCTTCGCCTATCAAGGCGATTAGTACGGCCAAACAAGTCTGCCTCAAATTCGTGCCACTCGCGGGCCGCAGCCGCCACCTGGCCGAATTCACGGCAAACTCCGCCACCAACTCCGGTCATCTGTGTCCGCGCCCACGCCAATTCGCACCACCGAACTGCCTGGAGCCAATCTCAGCCCGGACATCGACACACTCAGCCGAGTGATTTGAGTTAGTGCCTTGCTACAAAACTGTAAGTAAGCTAAACCCAAGTGTACTTCAAGAAAGAAGAGCAGTCAGTAAAACTATAAACTTTCAAAGGTCCTCCGGCTCACCATTAACCAAAACCAGTTGTATTTGCGAAGTTGTTATGCAATTAAATTTATTTATTCTCATTGCATATTGTTCATCATTCCCCTAAAGGCAAACAATCCCCTGAAACCCGTTCTGATCCCCGTATGTAGTCGCACTCGCAGCACGGCACCTCCCAGTGCTGCATCTGCTACAAAGGTAAACAGCACTTTTCATTCCCACTTTTCAAATAATTTGTACTCGATTAGACCTTAAAGTTTCCTTTGTGCATTTGAAATCGTGGCTAAATTGGCGGAGTTGCGGGTACCGAATGTCGGACTGTTTACTCGGCCGAGCGCTTTTTGCTCGTTTCGTCGAGGTTAACGAAAACCTGCCATACTGTGATGCAATCTAGCGGATAATGTGTGAACTGCCAAGACGCTCGACCAAAAACCTCCCGTGCAGAAATATTTACTCCGATTTATTTAACGTGGCGTCTCAAGGCCACGAGCTGGACGAAGAAGGGGACACTAACATCCAATCGGGAGCTTCGTTACGATTTAAATGTTCGGTTTGAAGCTTCCGATTGGATGACAATGTGCACCTCTCCTAACTCGTGACCTTGAGGCGCCACGTTAAATAAATCAAAGTATTGTGAAGTGTTCCATTTACCGCGTGTCCCAGTGGCAGGTGCTCGGGCCTGACCGGTCTAACGAAAAGTGGCAGCGGATGAGAGAGGGTGGTTGCTTGTCACAATGAGATGGCGCCAGTGCACCGCGTATTCATTGGAAGTCACAATATGAAAGGTTTCTTGACTATGGTCTGAATGACAACGAATATTTCCACCGATACATCCCAGGCGGAGAGATGCTGGAAGTGTGCTCCATTTTCTCAGTTCTCAGTGGAGTCGGTTCTTCTTTTGCAGTGTTTTAATTTAAACAACACTGGATATTTCAGTGCTAGCTTTAAGCAATAGCTGATAATAAAAACAGTACAACTTTCCAATAATTAGAAAATGTTAAATACATTTCATTATGAATAATAATTGTTCATTGTAAATTATTACGAGCACGTATGATAATTCTGATGATCTTTATGTTAATGTGACTTAAATTTACAAAACACTGGAGAACGTTTTGCATTCCTCCACTCCAACAGATACTGGAATGAACTGGTGAGGGAATATTTAGGCTTTCCGGGTGCGCTAGCTACCATGCCCATTAGTTCCATGAGTGTAGAGTATGTTCTATCGCGGAAGTGGTGGTGTTCTTCTCTCGCTGGAACGTGAGATTCGGCGCCAACACCTACACGTCGACTTACGGGTGTTCCCCTCCAGGTATTTCCTCTGTGGGGCTTTCCCCCCAGCCACGACAAGCTCTAAGCTCCCAACTGCTCTTCCGACACGTGGGGTAGAGCTGTTGATTTAAATTTAAGCGTGTGTATGGGAGGAGGAGGGACATGGTTCAGGAAGGTAAAATCGCGCAAGATCCGTGGCCAGTTTGTACGGTCCTTTTCCAGTATTCCCCTGGTATTGATAGGAGAAACCACAGATAAATACAGATCACAGTAGCCGGCTGCTATAATTCTCCTCCAGTGAGTGATTGAATTCGTCTCAGATTTGTAGCTGGTGTCAAAAATCTGCCACCATTGATACTCCACCCTGTTACTTCAAGATCAACGATGATTGAGAGACAACGAATGAGACAACGAATATTTCTACCGATACATCCCAGGCGGAGGGATGCTGGAAGTGTCCTCCATTTTCTCAGTTGTTCTTTTGCAGCTTACTGCGACATTCTGAAGAACGGTCTCACTTATATTGGCAATATTTTCCTCAACATTGCGTCGCAAAATGTAAAGAGCGGTCGGCTTACTTGCATACACTAAATAAACTCCCCTCTAGTGCACTTGAAGCGCCCCTTATGCAAGCTAACGTGAACAAACTTTATACGAAGTATACGCAGAAATGCACTGTCATTAAATACAATGAAATGATCGGAGATTTTACATAGAAACGGTCAAGAAACAACGTCGCGTATCTTTAAAACATATATTTTTCAGGCGGCATATACTGATATATTTTTCCACCTAATTTAAAAATGAACTTAAATTATTTTCTTTTTACCAATTTGAATGCGAAAAATGTGGGTAAAAATAACTATACAATGTGGAATCAACATTTATTTGTATTATTCGGTAGTTATAATGCTACAAAGATCCAAAAATTCCATTGAATCACAGAGATTTATTCTAATGTAAGAAACTTTATTTGATAGTTACACTCTTGTTATTAAATTTGTGAAAGAGCACATGTTTTAAACCGTATACAGGTTAATAAAGACATTATTATTATTATTATTATTATTATTATTATTATTATTATTATTATTATTATTATTATTATTATTGTTATTATTACTCTTTTGTCTTGTAATAATTCGAGTAAACAAAGAAATAAATCAAGTACAATTTTAGTTGACAAAACAACCCGCTTTGTGAACGGAGAGTGAGTTAGATAAAACAATGTTAACTCACACTTAATTTTAATATTCAATTCACGCAAGCAATATCCTTTTAACAGCGATGGAAGCGCTCATATCTTTTGTCCGTGTAATTGAAGTTTGCCCTTAAATTCTTCCTAGCTTACAGCGGGGTTAAAACTCTAAGTAAAGGGAGCCTGAAAAGAATGTCCGCCGATGCAGCTCAAAGCTCGCGCTGTTTTAGTGCCATTTCTGTGAGTGACCGGACGCCACATCTTACGATTCGAAGTTGCCATTTGAGCGTATAACGCTGGTGGCCTTCACTGCGCAGAATGCGCGATAAATGGTGCACTATGACCTGTGAGACGGATTAGTATAGAGAATATCAGACGTGAAATATTCGAGAAGAATAAAAGATGTTTCAGGGAGAGAGGTATCAGAAGTGCTACACAACACGGGGTGCTATCCTTATCCACATCAGTGGCGAGAAAACGTGTTTCCGCAAAACTCTGAGCAATCCTGGAGGGGGGACTGGAATCGTAAAACGAAACCTCTATCCCAGGCATTTCCTTGGAACGGTATCAGCCGCATTCAGAGGGCCTCGCAGGCTCACGCGCGGGTCGGGCGAACGGCGCAGCGGAGGCGGGGGCGGAAGAGGTGAGTGGGCGAGCGGGGAGTGGGCTTAAAGGGGGGGAAGAGGCGGGAGGGGCGGGGAAGGGCGGTCGGCGCGCGTCCGCATCAGGCCCCTGCAGCAAGGAGCCTTCCGCCCATTCCACGGGCTGACAAACGAGGCAAGTGTCCACGCGGGGGCGCTCGTATCGCCGCCTCGGCCGTCCGCGGCTCCGCACGCGCTCCCCGCCGCTAGCCCCCACGCTCCCCCCGGCGCCATCAGTGGTGACGGAGGGACTGCGCGTTCACACCCCTGCAGCGGAGGTGGCGGGCACGGCGTAACGAGGCCGCAGCAGGAACCTACTTGCGTGGTTGTCGCGCTGTTGAAGGCGGAGGGCGGGGGAGCGAGAGGGGCGGCCGGGGCGAGAGGAACGGGAGGAAGCGGTGACATTTGTAAGGAAGGAGGAAACCGTAGCAGACATGGTGGCGCGCGCGCGAGTGCACGCCGGACACTAAATGAGGGCGAGTGAACACGCAAGGGGATGCGGTGAAGTTCGTGAGGCGAGGGAGACGGCGACGGAGGTGGCGGCCCAGACACCCGTGAAGGCTCCTTCCTGTGACGGAGGCGGCGGGGGCGGCTGTGGAGGCGGGTACGGCGGCGGGGGCGGAGGCGGCACCGTCCGTAGCGGCGTGTGGGACAGCAGAAGCTTGGTGGCGAAGAGCAACCGGCCTCGAGCGCTTTCCTTATCGCGCGCTCGCCTCCCACAAGCACCGCGACGACGCAGCGCGCAGCTTGCAGACGGCGAGCGCAGCCGGAGGGGCGTTGGCGCCGGCCGGGGCTGCGCGCTATCCCGGCGCGGCCACCGGAAAAAGTGCATGCGGTCCACACGTCGCGCCCGCGGTCCGTCGCCTTCCTACTCCTGGCCCGCGCCGCTGCAGCACTTCGCGCCCCCGCCCCCGCCCCCGCCCCCACCCCGCCGGCGCCTTCTCCTTCTTCGCTCCCTCGCCACCCTCTCAGTCGGCGCGGCGCGGCGCCGCACCGCGGGGCTAACCCAATTACGCGACATTTTCTGTCGCCTCTATTATCGAAAAGAAAATTAGATTTCGAAGAATTTTTCGCGGATTTCCCTCTTTCCCGTCCGCTTTGCCGGCGCGAACGGGCTGTAACGCAAGCGACGCGAAGCAAGAGCATTAAATAAAACCGGCAAAACAATCAGTTGGGTTGCCCCCATCACGCCGTGCCGGCTAATTCAATTGAGCTCTACTCATCAACGGCCGAGGACAAAGCACTTAAAATTCTTCAAGCGGGACTCACCGCCTCGACGTGGCCGCGGCTGCCATCTCTTCGTGGCGTTGTTATTGCGTTTACGGTGGAAATTAGGCGCTCGGGCCGTCGGTATACAAACAACGGCGCACCCCCCGCGCGCTGCACCGAGCCGCGCCGGGCGCTGCTGCGGGGGGGGGGGGGTGCGGGTGGAAGGGTTGGGGGAGGGAGCGAGCGGAGTGGGGGTTGCGCAACGCTCGGGCCCCACCGCAAGCGGAAACTTCACAGCCGGAAATGAGAAATCAACTGCGTTTTCACAACCACTTTCGAAGAGAAATATGCGATTTGACTGCTCGGTTATAACGGTGAAAACTTATAATGATACCAAGAATGTTCGCTACTTTTCATAACTGACAATATTAATTTTTTTAAATTCACATTAAAATCAATACTCTTCTAAATGTAATAAACAAATTTGCAAATGTAAGAATATGAGTAATTTAGATGAAGTTTATGTTTAAAGGTCCTTTTTTGTTTTGGGAAGTATACTTCAATTTCATTGTTAATACAGTATTATTTTGCCAACAATCATTTTCAGCGTATCACAAGGAATCGCAATTTTTCTTTTACAAATTTGCCCTGAAGATATACGATATATCGTAATTACATTTCAACCAAATAAATTATGATTCAAAACTTGCGGAAAATAGCGTGGATATTTTCCGGAAAAATTCTAGACGATATTTAAAAATTATTGAAACTTTTACGCTCTCTCTAACCATGAAAACTGGTAGGTTTGTAGTGTACGTTTGCCATAAAATGTAATGTATATGGCGTCGTAAAAAATCAGTATCATAAAGCCATTACGGTCGTTGTTCCATCCTTTGCGCAGGTAATGGAATTTCTTTTGTAGATGAAAACCTCCTATCGTGTAGATATCTCCTGTGCGTAGTAAGTAATTACTTTTAAGAAGGATACGAGATTCAGGAATAAGAACATTTCGGTTAGGAGATTCACAATTTCCAAGAATGATGGTATCCATTTAATTGGCCATCTCAAAACGAAATCATGCGGAAAAACTCGGACACACCCACAGAGTATCAATTCTATCAATTACTCGTGTTCATTTGCAACGTATAATTAGGTCAAAAATATAATATGAAATATAATATAAATATGAAAATTAAAGTGTTAGTTACAAAATATAAAATATTTATCTGCATTTCTTTTGGGTCTCCTTTGATATTTTTATTTTTAGTGTAATGCTTCGGTAACAATCTTTTCGAATTATAATAATAATAATAATAATAATAATAATAATAATAATTATTATTATTATTATTATTATTATTATTATTATTATTATTATTATTATTATTGCATATCCTGTTATTAGGTGCTTGATATATTCTTAATTACTGAGGTAAAGTGACAGAAGTTATGATTTTGTCTTCCTCCTTTTTTGGCCAGATTACTACATTGGCGGTTTACACTACGTTTTGCTTTAGATTACTTGTATAATGATAGGGGTGATCATGAGAAGTGAATGGACATGAATGACAGAAATGATGGTTCACACTGGATAAGTAAGAAAACAAACTAGCCACGGCCACATGGTTAAAATAAGCTTGTTTTACAGAGGACAGGTGCCCGTAGCCCTCGCTTCTATGAACTTGGACGACGTTCGAAACCCATTTATATTATTTACTTTTTGCTTATTGTCTTATTTTTCATATTACTTAAGATATCTTCTGCGCAGTTGAAAAAGCTTTCAATCAGTAATGAGAAAGGCTAAATCAGATGGAAGACAAAGTTGATAATAGTGCGTGAGAATAAAAGGAAAAATAGAAAATGAATCAGAAAAGGGGAAGAGAGAAAGATGGAGACACTGATAGGAAAAGGAAGAGGTAGAGGAAAGGGAGATAGGAGTCAGAAGATGGAGACAGAGATGTGAAGGAAAAACTAAGAGCCAGTGGCAACTGAGTGGTGTATGTGGAATGAACACGGAATCATTCACTGACGGTAGCCAACCGTCCTCCATTGACATCAACTGACCTCTCGTCCTCTTTTGTATTTTAAATGTCTTTCTTTTGGTAAATTTTTAATATTCGTTGTCATTTATATTGTCACATTTATATTAACAGCTTCTGCTACGTTGTATCGTTTATTGTTTAATTTAGAATAGGAACCTTGAATAAGCTTTTTCTGAACGCTGACACACACGCATGCATGATAGTGTCTGTTTCGTGACTAAAATAAAAAAAGAGACGCTTAGACCATCTTCATCTGCAATTTGTGAACGAATCTTTTTACTTGAATTTACTTGAATGGAGAGAAGAAACAAGTAGAGCTGATGTTAGTATACATTAGATATTTATAAAAAGAAGTGTGAAATGTTTTTTTTGCTTATCGAGTGTCTTCCCTTTTATGATGGCTCAGACTTTCTCTTACCAGTTAGTTTTCTAATATATTTGGTCTGAACTGGCTTTTCAGTTATGCCCCAACCTTCTACATTAATGTGCGAAAACTACTAAAATTTTCAAAAAATGCACACAATCTTAATGAAACTAAGAAGAACAAATTTCATTTGATAGGAAAATCTCAATTTCCTAGATGTTGGAACACGTCGAAAAAATTTCATACTTTTGCTATTTTCGAAAATCGATCAGTCAAAATCAAATCCATGCCACCTTTATAAGCGTATTTCACTCTATTCTTAGAAAAATTTTAAAGAAAAAATGTGGAGCCATTTTTAAGAAAATTTTGAAAAGGTTCTAGGGGCCTTACGCAACCCCCAAAATTTAAAGAATGTTTTCGAAAATCACGAAGCTTCAAGACGAGCTACATCGACTGGCGAATTTCCTTTTTGGAAAAAATTCTATGAATAGTTTAGGCGCTAGTGTTGTTCACAGACGGACGGACGAACGAACGTACGTAAAAAAAAAAACACTTTTTCGGTATCTGGGGACCACAAACCGTGGATTTCCGTTGAAATATCGAAATCCATTTTCCGCAGCATTGCATAACTTCCTTTATAATAAGTATTCTACGTATATACGTACGTATATGAGGGAAAAAAACGTACGTACATAAGTAAAAAGTTATTCTTCGAAGTAAATGTTAAAGCGATATCTTACTGTGAAAATTGAATACCGGGTTGAAATCACTCCAAAGATGCATGAATGGCCTATGTTCAGTTTACAGAACGATTTCCTTCTTACTCTGCTATTTTTTATGAAAAAAAAGAGCATTGTTTATGTATTGAGAAAGTTTCTGTTTAAAAGTCTCGATTCCAGGAACGCTCAGGACTTTGTCTTTTAGACAACGCGAAAATGGTGTTAATGTGTCAAATGCAAATTGCGTTTTGTTATTTGAACTGTCTTATATCAGCTAGCCAATGAGAATATCCACATTAACGATTCAAATTGTTAGAAAGGGAGTATGCGTAGTATTACTACTACTACTACTACTAATCCATCAAAGTACAATCATAAAAGCAAAATAGAAATTAAAATGAAATGACCCTCGAACGAAAGTAATTGAGGTGAAATTTAATTACACTTGAGTAGAAGATATTGCAAAAATATTTTTCCGAATTGTGGTGTCTCTGATTCACACCAATGGAAATACGTTCTCTCATAAAATTTCATTCCCTGATGATAGCACTCGAATTTCAACAAAAGACTTATTTTTTCGGTTGGCAAAACATGTGGCCTCGGAAAATGAGAGACCAAACGTGTGGCTGGTATGAAAACTGGTTTCCTTTTCATTCTGTCCCATTCTGCTGATGGCCTGAAATTTATTTCTTAAAAGCTCTTTTAATTGAGTTTAATACTGTACGGCATTCACATTTACAATACGCAAGAGGTATATTGCATATCGACTGGCGACCGTACATCGTCGTTTATTTAATTATATTTCGAGAATTACTTTCATTTCATTTGCCCCACCGCACGACCTCTCATCCTGCCTGTTAATTGGTGGGCCAATCCGCAGCTCCAACTCTGCCGCAACAGGGTGTCAGCGCGCGGGAGCGCCGGTGCGGAGCGACCGGGCTCGCCGGCGGGAGATCGAGCCGGGAAGGTGGATCGGCAGAGCGAAGCGGCCAAGTGCACGCAAAACGAGGAGAATAAAGTGGGAGAAATGGAGGTGAGTGAAGGAAATGGAGATTTTTTCTTGTCTTGCCAGAGCGGGCCGGCTTAAACGGTGAGAGGATGAGGAAGGGGAGAAGGAGGAAAAGGAAATATGGGACAGGCGGAGCAGCGTTGAGAGGGGATGGGCAGAGCGAGCAGCGGGGTGGGAGAAAAGCTGTGGACCGCGGCTTGCGAGCTTACGAACGGCAGGCTGAGCGGCCGCAACTTGTCTACTCGCAGTAGCGAAATTAATTCGCGAAGCAACCTTCGTAATTTTCGACTTTCAGGAATTATCCCCATAAAAAACATATATTACCCTCTAAAACTGTGACATTATACTCCGCCCGTGGAGTAATCCGCCGCGGGATGTTTCAAACTTTTATTATTCTTCCTTGTAGGGCGGAAAGAAAAGCGCCAGGCAATTTTAATGACCTTATTAAATACCAATATTTTTCTACGGCGAGCAATATGAGGAACGCGTGTTTTCGACAAGCGGAGTCATTACGGCACGTTGCCGCGAAGGGGTTGAGGCCGTCTGCTTAGCCCCGGCCGCAGCGAACGCGGCGGCGCGGCGTGGGTGGCGCTGGGGGCGGTGGGGCGGTGGGGCGGTGGGGCGGTGGGAGCGGTGGGGGCGGCGGGACTCCTCGCGAGAGCTCGGCGCCAGACCTGGAGAGCGCGCGCGTCCTCCCCAAACGAGGGACGAAATGGAGGGGAGAAGGCGTGCGAAGAGAGCGAATCGAATTAAGGGCGACTGAATGCAGGTAAAGGAAAAGAAAAGATAAGAAGGGTCTTTATAAAATGCAAAAGAAAAATCAAGGGGAGGCAGTTAGCTGAATGTAAGAGAAAGAAAAATACGATAAATCAGTATTTAAAATGACGAGAATACTTAGAACGTAGGAAGACAGAAGGTAAGTGACACGACAGGGCAGCAGATGATGAAAAATGGGTATTAAAGATAATTCAGAAAATAAAAACACGTATTTATCATTAAATATGGGGATGAAAAGAAAGAACAAGAAATTATCATGCTAGTTAACGAGGCATTGCTAAGAACAGAACGAGAGGCGGAGGCAGTTTCAATAGTCAATGCAATAAGCCAGAAGGGAGACAGGACTTACATCTAATGGAAATAAAATGCATAATTAGCGGCGTTTTAGGAAAAGAAAAAAAACTCAAGCAAAAGTGAAGGAATCATTTGGGAATGTGGAAGTAATGCCCAAGTGTAAAAAGCTATTACGAAGGAAAGGCAGAGTAATGTGACGAAAGGAAGAGAGAGGAGGACGGGAGAGCGGAGCGCACCGGCGCGCCGCGCTTTGTCGCCGCCCACGCCGCCCCCCCCCCGTCGCCCCCTGTCCCCCCCCCGTGTGTCCCGTCACGCCGACGCGTCGCAGTAGCTCGCGCCCTCCGGAACGAAGACTCGCTAATCTCCGAGCGATGCATTTTATTAATCACCTTCGGATTTCTCCCTCCAGCTGGCAAATCCCCGTCGAAGACGTGTCTCTCTCTCAAGAACTCGGTTGCGCATCCGCTCGTATTTATGAAGTCGCTCGAAGGGAACGGAGGTACACTTCCCTCCCCTTCCCCCTCACCCGATTCTCGCCCACCCTTGCCACGTTACACACCCCTATTCCCACCAACACAATGACTAAGGACTTCATAGCGCCCTAATGAAGATTTATTTCTCGAGCCCCTGTATTCCTCCACCTCCCTGGTGCTAAATTACTGGGCAAGGGAAGCAGCGTCTGAGACGGTAATATTGGAAGACGCCTCCGAGTTGCGGGCTATTCCCCCGGGCTACGCGGGCTAATGGCAATGTTTACCGCACACCCATCGGGCCGTAAAGACGATCTCATCTGTCCCAGATGGAACAGCGACCACTTAGGCGGTTTGTGTATGGACTCGTCGAAGGCCCATATCGTGGATGTTATGGAGCGCGGGGGATTGCTAATGTCTGTGCTTAAGGTGATGAAGATAGTCGCGGTAGCTGAGTGAAAATTTGGAAGGAAATTAAGCTGGGAGCAAAGAACGCGATGAAGCATGACCAAGCGGAGCAGTCGTCTTGGAATCTCTTCAGAAGCTCTTAAGAGGAGGCTATCCCGCAAATTACATACTTACCTCTAGGAGTATCAGTACTTCCACTTAATGTACGAGGAAATGCTCTTTTGCTCCACTGCACGAGTTTTCGCCTAAATAATGGGATTTATATGATGAGAAATATCAGGCGACAGCAAAAGCAGAATTTCATTGCTTCTTCTTTTTTCCTGTTTCATTCACAGTGCAAATATATCGTAACTAAAATACTTATATTGATTTTTCAGTTTTAATTCTATAATATTTCTTAAGAAAGTTTTTAATCTGACGAAGTCTATAATGGTTTTATTTTGAGGATTTTGATGCATTTCATGTTATCAAATGATTAACGATTTTAGATATCATACAATTTAATATTTAACTTCCTGTTACAGTGGTAGTAAAATTTCAGAATGAAAGACAAATTTTTGGATCATATACATAAATAAAAGCATCATATCCAATTTTAAAATGTGAAAGTAACTGAAGTTGATTACTTATTTCTATGATTTTCGTATTGATATAGAGCAAAATAGTGCACTCTTGTATTTCATAAAACTCATTCATATAATTGCGCCAGAATGTATGTTTCTAAAAAAATTACATTGTTTTGGTTACCTCTGGGAAAATTGAGAAAATTTTCAACGCAGCATAGAAGCGACAAGTTAAAAGATTTGATTTTGATAACGATCAGGAGCCATGAGTTGTTTTATTAGCGAAACTATTTTATTGACAAATTCACGTTACTATACACAATTTTACACTTTAGTTAAACACAAAGTATTTCCTATCAATTTCAAACCGCACAAATCTGTTACACCATGGAAATAATTAAGAATTCGCTATATCAAAACTGGAATTATTCCATTATCGTTTCTATGTTATATAATTTACAATATAATTGTTACCTTGTTCTGAAAATCATAATTCAAAGTTTCCCGCCGTTAGTGTAAATGTCGAGACGAGGAATGCTAAGCCCAGAGCAGGCGTTTGAAACGGTTTTCTACTACCTTAAGTTTAGTTCAATCTAATGCTGTACTTACTATAACTTTCATTGGTAGGAAGCTCCTCAAACGAACATTCAAGACCAACATGTCTGATAACGTTACATTGTACGAAACGTTTTCATGAAACTCTGGAATTTTTCTAAGGGATGTTAAACACGTAAATATAAATTATTATCCATATTAATTTCGATTGTAAAAGTAAGTTTATTTAAAAATTGCAACTGCTAAGCATTCTAACCATGAAAAGATCCATAGCCTTCGTATCAGGACAGGATTGTGTGTATTTATTTCAGGGGGAGCTTGATTCCCAAAACTCTTTTCCCTTGACTACGCGCCTGATTGGAGCAAGGCATATGACAGTGTGCATCGGCTTTTCTTGAAGTGAGTCAACATCCAGTATGAAAATTCAATATTCCAAAAAACTCATTCACAAATTCCTCGGCTTTTGAGGTTTTAAATTAATGAATGATATTAATAAGATTTTACAGTTTGAATCTTGGCAGAGGCGAAATGACACGCCACAAGAAAACCCGTATCTTTAAGTATTTCTTAGTAAATGCACACACACGCACATACAGAGTGAATGCACCGATAATTTATTGTAACCTATTGTTGAAATCCAGTAGAGTTTTCTACAAATATGATTTTAGTACAGGAGACAACACAGTCTTGCTAGGCAAGGAACATTCCAACTCACAAAGATCATCTCCGCTTAATAGTTCGTTTAAATTCAAAGGGATTCTGGCTTTAAAATTCTATTGATGCGCAAAATGCGTATTTTTTCGAATGGAGATATTTTTGGGGCAAATCACATAGCCAAGAACGGACTTGAAATTACAATTACCTTTTATTTTGTCTTATAATGTTAAAGCATGTATGTTTCGTAATGTAAATGGACTTTTTCTCATGTAAATGAATACATTTCTATTTATTGATTGTTTAGAATTTCTGATAGTTTTTAAATTCGTCCCTCTTCAAGCGATGTGTTTATTATATTTGCAATTCAATCTATTATATTTTGCAAGAAAACAATATTTTCATTTATATTTTTAATACTCTTTCAAATTTCAGCGGAAAAAACTGTTCTGGTTGCCTTCTGCTGTGAAGGTTCTGGATGAATCCATTTGTTGCGTTCCAAAAGGCCAAGTCCAGAAGAATAACTTTGCCCAACATTCTGTTCCGAGTGGCGATCCACTCGAACGCGCGGCTATCGACAGTGGGGGTGACTTTGTTTTGAAAATGCTACTCCCATGTCCCCTGCAATCCATATGTTTATTTCACTTCCCCTCTCCCTAAACTGATAGCCCGACCTTGCCTAACGCCCAGCATAATTCACTGGGCGAGACAGCAATCCTGCACAACTCACGAGTTCAGCGGGCGTTTAACTTCCTGCGACAACTAAATCGGCTCAGTGTGAGCTCCTTAATCACTGGTCAGTGGAGCCTTCCTATATGTTATGGCTTCGACGACCATAATTCAGGGGGAGAGGCGCGAGAGAGTTTGCCCTGCAACTCCCCCTGGGGATTCCATGGGGCTGTGGCCACCGCGACAAGTGGCCCTGCAGCGAACCCACGGCCAGAGGAGGCGTGGGTCTTCGTAAGCCCACACTGCCCACAGGAAGTAGGGGCTGCCGGAACGCATTTCTCTGCGTTAACTAACGATACACACAAGTTAAATGATGTTTCCTTCTTCCTTTGAATTTAACAATTCATACATTTATAATGTCAATTATTCATTGTATAATGTAAAGATGGTTAACAAAATATCATTTGAAGAAAGTTTCGTGATGAAATTTAGTTTTTATCTATAGTTCACTTTCTTATAAAAATAATATACAATTTTACTTAAGGTCAATTTATTACGATGTAGAAAAACTTTACTTCAATATTACTTACTCGCCATACGACGTACTTAAGTGCTGAATAGCCGGTATTCTCAGCAGAAAGTGGTGATTTTTCGTTAAAAGCTCTTATTGTGGTATCGAAAAATAGTACTACTGCATGCAGTAAATTACTTCCTCTAACATCTTGTATAGCCATAATCAACGTTTTCGGGTCCTCAACGACACACCGGGAAATTGGCTTCCTGCAAAACGTGTCTCCCCGTCCATCCGCCCGGCAGTTGTCAATGCTAGCACCTAAAACGTTCAGATGAATTGATATTCCGTAATCGATGTGGACGAACTCTACGCCTTCCAGTTTGAAATGGATATTTTAATTTTTGAAGTTACATAAAGCCTTTATATTTTTAAAATTTTCTGAAAAATGGCTACAGTTTTTTAAAACTTTTCTCGGCTAGAGCAAAGAACGCTCATAAAAATGTTGCAGGCTTCATTTTCTTTGAAGTCTCGAAAATTTCGAACATTGTTCAAATTTTTTGGGGAGTAAAACCTTTTGCTGTAAAGCAATGTTTTGATATCAAGGACCCACAAAATGTCGATTCTAACAACACAACGTGTTAGAGAAAGTCATTTACTACATTTAGTTGTAAGAGTTATCCATTCTTTTATAATAGGGCCTCACAATAAAAATTTTCCCGTTGAAAAATGGCCGAATTTTGGTACGTGAGTACATAGAGAAAGAGTGGTGGCCGTGGACAAGTGATGCGTGTGAGGAAAGTATAAGATTGGTTTACGGCCAAACGTTCGTTCTTTTGTCAAGTTGTGAACTACGCTAGGCGGTAAAATGTAGACAGGATTTTCACCAAAATTGATATTCTCCAATCGATCACGCTGATGTCACGGTCCCTTGAATTTGAAGTGAATGTTTTGATTTTGGGAGAACTTTAGAAGATGTCTAAATGCCTTTTCATAATTTTCTTAAAACTGGCTCGAATTATTCTTTTTTTTCTACAATAGAGCTAAATACGTTTTTAAACATTCTGCAAGCCATTTTTCCTGGAACTCTGGACTTTGCAACTTCCAAAAATTTAAAGTTTTGTTCTACGTCTTGCTACATCTACAGTATTAAAGATAAACTCTTCATTAAGATATTATCTATTATATAAGATTCATTAAGATTTCATTAAGATATTATTATTAACTTTATTAAGATGAAATCTGTGCTTCAAAATTACATATTTATGTTGGGTATTTCACATTTTAAAAAGAAAGAGTAAAACTTCGTAATTTTGGATGAAATAAAGGACATTTTAACAAACACAATTTTTCTCAAATACTGACCCAAACCATCCTTTACTTTTTCTACGATGATGCAAAGTACGCTTATAGAAATGGTGCAGACTTAACTTTCATTGAACTCAGAATTTTTGAAAATTGCCAAAGCTACAAGTAATGCGAGAAATTATGTCGTAGCTCCATGAGTTTATTTAGCAGTTCAACACACTGAATTCACAAGGTAGAAATCAATTAATACAATTATAGTGTAAACCACGCAATGTAAAGTTCACAACACTATTTTGGGGCTTCCACCAGTGCCATACAATCCGAAATAACTGTCAGGAAACTCTCCGGTCGCGAAAGCGGTCATTATCGTTCCCAACACTTATTTATTGCGAGAGAAAGCTTTGGATGGTTTAACCGTCATTATCAGCGGTAGTGACTGGCGCGAGTCGGGGACTTTGTCACTTGTCTGTGGGCGTGCCTCATGACGGCTAAGCCGTCAAAATGCAGGTCTCGTAATACATAAAGTAGTAGACATTTATGCTGATACAGAGTAAGTCAATAAGTATCTGCACTCAGTGTTATAATTGATTACAGTAGAATAAATTTTACAATGTGACCGTTTTTACGATCTCGTCCTTACTTCGTAAGAAGTAACCGCACGCTGAAATACGAATAGTTTTCCACAGAAAAACTCTCTTTGCCGGGTAAAGAAAACGTAGAAATATCTTTTTCCAATGTATAGTAAATTACTTCCTCTAATACGTTGTGCAGTCAGAATCCATGTTTTGAGGGTTCTTGATACCGAAAACAAATTTGAAAGCAAAAATCTGTCTGACCTTACGTCCTTCTGTTTTTAGTCAACGAACGCTAGCGCAAAAATCATTCTGCCTATTTTCCCTAAATTTGATATTCCTCAATCGATTTAAAGGAACTAGAGGTTCTCTGAGTTTGAAACGTGTATTTTAAGTTGTGGGGATACTTTAGATGAAGCCGAAATGAAATCTGTTCTTTAAATACAGATCTTAATGTAAGGTCATATACTACAATTTTTCGAAAATATGAGTAGTTTTGAAGCATAGTCAATTTTCAATAGTTATTTTCTCAAAATCCTCTCCGAGTTTTTTCATTTTTTTTTCAAAGATAACAACGGACGATTAAAAGAATGACACTTGCCTCGTCTTTGTTGAACTCTCTGAATTTTCGAAAATTGCAAATTCGTGAATATTGCGAGAAAGTATGTGCTGTTGTAGGACCACTAGTTTAACGTAAGCAATATGCTTTTCAACGTATTTCGTCCACCTTAGCTCCAGTTTTCCGATACCGTCAGAAAAAATGTTTTTTTTTGTCAAAGAGCAAGCCATGTATGCAATGTTTCCACACCCGGAGGTACGAGGCAACTCTTCGGTCTCTTAATGCATCTTTAAGTGCACCAAACAGATGGTAATTATACTGGATAAGATTGAAACTGTTTTCCGGATGTTCTGAAACCTCAAAATTCAGATTTTGAAGAGCTTAGGCTTTTCCCTGGAGGTCATCCCTAGGTGGATGAGAGTTGTCTTGCAACAAAATAATGTCTTTAGACTCATCTCGGCGTTCTCATACGAAGAACATGTCGTGCATATGGTTTGTTATTTCAACAATAAACCCTCATGGATTATTCAGAATCAGAGCAATGGCTTGTTCAATATTGGGATCAAAAGTGGATAAGGCTGAACATCTTGCTCTTTTCTCATGCTTCTTGTTTGTTAGCTTTTGGAAGGTTCAAATCACAGATAAACTCTTCGATAAAGAAAAAAAAACATTGTACCCAAATTGTGCTGAGAGTATTCTAAGGATTTCAGCGTTGGGTATACATTCAAATCACGAAAACGGATTACGAAAGTGTTTTCTATTTGGTGCAAACAGAGAGAGGAGCAGATAGTATGTTTACGTCGCAACAACACAAGCGGACATAACGGTGATAACGCTGAAACTTACCATAAGCAACGATGTCATATTGAGGCTGATAGGTGCATGAATATGTGAAGTCAACCTGCAGACGATTAGAACAAAAGTGCTGATACTCGTTGGCTTATCCTCGTACTTCCTAGTGCTCCTGAGACGGGTATCTAAAATAACCCACCATTTTCACCATCATACCCTTTTACTAAATCATTATTTCTGTTTTTACATACTTTTTAAAATTGTACCGGCTTATATCTTGTGAGAACTAAAGAAGATAGCGATTTTCACGAGTAAAATAAATGGAAAGTCACATACTATTCTTCTTTGTGATACATTCTGAAAATTAATGTAAGTTTGAATTTTATCTGGATAAAGCGTCAGTGCTGATAAAACGGCAATTATGAAGACATACATTTGATATATGGGAAGCAAGAATAAAACTGGTTACCATGATAATGCACAGTGCTGTAAATAAACCAGCTAACAGCTCACAAAAAGGCAACATGCGTTGCAATGCAGAAATTGTATTTTCTGGAGGCATGGAAAATTTGCGTATTAAGTAATATTAGTAAAGAGTAATGCGAACAATATTATTTATTTATTAATGGGATAATCCCATGCATAAAGAATTAATATAGATAAATTATAAATAAAAATATTTGAAATTAGTATCACAATGATAACAAAGTAAAAGATTAATAAAAAACACAACAAGGAATAAAAAAGTAAAGTGTAGTAAAGAACTATAAATTCAAAATTAGTTTCAGAGACTTATTGAATTTAACAGTGTCATTATCAAAGAAGTCAACATCATTGCATAATTGTGTGACCTCATATGAAAGTCTGTTGAATACGTCATTACACATGTGGTTTGTTCTATAATTAGATATATAGTATTAAGGTTAGAGAAATCTGGGTTTACGTGGCGGAGCATACAGTCTCACTTCAGAAAGAATACTCGTGCAGTTCATACCTCCAGATATAATAGAAAGACGAGATCGTGGTAGACGAGTCTTCTAGCTCAAAGTGTGGGTAATTCGTGCCCTCAAGATCTCGTAGTTATAAACTAGTCTTGACACACTCAATAAATGCCAAATGCCTCAGAAATTTCTTCTGGACACCTTGAATCATTGTGGACGGAACCTCAGCATAAGGTGACCAGACTACTACTGCATATTCCAAAATATTAGGGCGAAAATGTTTAATCCAAATATTATCCTCTATTATCGATAAAAGTCTTCATCTTACGCGTAGGTCTTCAATGCACTTCTGTGTGGCTAGAAACATTTGTTGTATATAATGTATAACAACAATACCGGAAAAACAATTACTCAATCTGTGAGTGTAAAAAATTTGGCCCGTTTGAGTAACGATATCACAGTTGTCAACATGCTACACTACGATAATTAGTGGTGCTAAAACAGTACATACTTTCTCGCATTATTTGTAACTGTTCCGTAATATTATACCACTACATTAATCTGCATAAGTGTTTGCAACCAGCAACAAAGGGTACCCCTCAATAAGATGGTAGAAAGCTCTGTTAAATCAAATGACATACGAGTAGTTACACTACAACTCTAACATAAAAATAATATTTTTGAAAGGTTTCTTAGCCCCCGTCCCACCACCCGTACTCCTTTACAGTCAAAAACGTGTTTTTTAATTTTAAATTTTCTCATCAACTTAACACTATTTTATCTGATTGAAAAACTATGAAAAAATAAGAAAATAATTCCTACTAGTAGAAAACCATTTTTGATATTTTCTCAGTGCCAAATTCAAACGCAAAAAATATTTTTGAAAAAAATAACAAATCAATTTTTACTGTATCTTAGAACCCTGCAACAGGTTCGAAAAAATATTTCAAAAGTTCCTCTGAAAACACAAATTGTTGTGAATTTATTTAAGATTTTTCGACTGCTGGGCTGCAGTTAAAAAGGTTACCATTTTCTCGCCTTGAAATCACCTTGACATTAAATATACTTTGAAAATGTCTGCAACAGTTCTGTGCATTATTTTAGTAGTGCATGTATACATTAATAAGGCACCTAGTAATATGTTGACTTTGGTATGTAGTTACAAATTATTATGATTTTTAAGCTTTCAAATCCTTTGTATATCATACGCTAAGAAAAGATGATAGTCTTTGGCAGTTTATAAGAAACCATCGACACAAAATCTTGTCTGATACTGGTGGATACAGAATTACACCCCAGTCATACATCGAACAGATTTCAGAAAAAGAAAATAGAAATTTTCAGATTATGACATACAAAAACAAAAGATTATTGCAACACATTATGATCGCGAATAACTGGGAAGTGATGCGTTCTAGGCCTTTTAGACCACGATTTATTTAGCACAGGGAAGTTCTAACCAGATGTGTTTTGGAGGACGGGTAGATGACAAATGGGAAATGATGGTCAGTTCGGGTGGAGATGAATAGATGGGGACTGTGAGGAAATGAAAGGGGGCAGGTTGGAGGATTATATTCGTAGGCAGTATTCTACAAAATATACCCTCTGTGAACATTCTTTTACAATTTTGCAGATTTAGTTCTCTTGGGTGTCCCCATTCCATAGCATGGGTGGACAGAGAAGAGCAGAAGCCGAAATCAGTGTAAAATTATTTGACGGAAAATACCAAAATTACTATATTTCACGATAAAATTAAAGGGGCTACTTTATTTTCTGTGTATTTTAATCTCAACGCTCAGCAATATTGGAAAGGTTTCTCTCGCACAGTACCGGGCCTATAACGCTGTAAATCACATTTCGGGGGATGGGAGTTTGCAGTTGGATGCGACGTTAAATCAATTTTAAGTTTTCATACAATTATTATTTACAAAGTGCAGAGTTTTCGCACGTATGTGTATGTATATATATATATATATATATATATATATATATATATATATATATATATATATATATATATATATATATACGTACATTTTGTGTACAAGAATAAATTTAGGTAAGAGAAAGCACTTTTTTCTCTACTAGGCGCAGGTACCAAAGTTTCAGCTGCCTCTCTGTGACTTTCCTCTTGGAGGAAGCTCGCAGTTACCTAGGACGCAGCGTCTACCGAATAGCCAAATACTTGACTACAAATGCCTTAGTTTGTCAACTATAGCCCAGCACTTGAAAAAATCTGAAAAAATTCACAAGTGTCCTCAAAGGATGTTTAAATATTTTTCGTGCATAGTCCGGTGTTCGAAGACGCAGTAAAACAGTTCTTGTAAATCCAGGTCCAACCTATTCTCATCCATTTCCCCACATGTCACCCACTTATTGTTCACCTGTGACCGAATTGTTTACTCATAAACTCCCCAAAACTATCGTCTTAGCGTTTGATATACAAAGGATTATAAAGCTTCAAAAACATTATAATTTGTAACTACATTCCATAGTCAAAATATTACTGGGTGCTCTCTCAATGTATATAAATGTATAATATACACTAAAATAAATACACAGAACTGCTGCAGATATTTTCGAAGTATATTTAAAGTCAAGGTGTTTTTAAGGCGCGAAAATATTAAAAATGTTTTTTTTTTTTTAACTGCAGCCTAGCAGTCGAAAACATCTGAAATAAATTCACAACAATTTGTGTTTTGAGAGGAACTTATGAGTTCTTTTCGAGTCTGTTGCAAGCTTCTAAAACACAATAGAAATTATTTTCTTATTTTTTCATACTTTTTCAATCAGATAAAATAGTGTTAAGTTGACGAAAAAATTAAAATAAAAAAAAGAACACATTTTTGGCTGTAGAGGGATGTGAGTGGTGAGGCTAAGAAACCTTTCAAAAATATTATTTTTATGTTAGAGTTATAGTTTAACTACTCGTCTGTCATTTGATTTAGGGGAACTTTTTACCATCTTATCCGGGGGTACCCTTTTTACGCAGCGAGGCTCAAAATCACGTCTAGCGAGTTACTCGCAGTGCACTTTGCCGCTACACCACGCGGTCGCTCAGATACACGCGCATGGACCGAGGTCCCATAAAAATCTGACATGATTTTCAACTCGCCAAAAATTCAGAGTGTTCAACGAAACATAGATTTGCACCTTTCTTTCAAACGTCCCTTGTTGTATCCATCAAAAAAAAATAAAGAAAAAATGTGGAGCAGTTTTTGAGAAAATGTTTTTTTCTATGAATTGCATTAATTTCAAGCACATTTTCCAAAGAATTGTACATGACCTCTTTTAAAAAGCTGATTTTTTAGAACATTTTCTTTAAGGCAGAAATCTCTATCTTCAATTTTGTACTGTCGAAATTTTAACTTTCTAATGTCTTTGGATACATACGAAGAAAAATTTTAAAGGAAAATATTGCAAAATTACAATACTGGGGATAGAGATTTTTGTCTTAAATAAAATATATTCTAAAAAATTAAATCTTAAAAACTCAGGAACAATTTTTGAAAAAAAAGGGATGTTTTTGCGCAGTTTCTGCTTGAATTTACAGCAACTTATAAAAAACACTATCTCAAAAATGGCTCTTGTTCTTTCAATTTTCTCCTCGATTCTATCAAAGGACGTTGTTGGTCTCATTTTCGGCCAACATTGTAATTTCGAAAATCGCAAAAAGTTAAAATTGCAAAAGTACACTATTGAAGAAAGATATATTTTCTTTCATGAAATATGTTCTAAAAAATAGATTTTTAAATAAATTAACTTACAATTTTTTGAGAAATCTTGTTTTCCTGTAATTTTTACTTGAAGTAAAACAATTTTTTCTCAAAAAATGACTCTAGTTTCTAAAATGTTTTTCTCTGAATGTATCAAAGGACTGTAAGAAAAATTGGAGCCTGTTCTAATTTCGGCGGGATTTCTCTATTTTTCGAAAATTGCAGAAAAATAACATTACATGTGTATAATATTGATGTTAGAGATTTGTGTCTTTGCTGAATTCTAACCCGATCTTTAAATATATTTATGTTAAATTTTTAAAGGAACGAGTACGTTTTGCTTAAAACCTTCTTGAAGATATGCAGTTTATCAAAAAATATATTCTCAAAATCGTTTCAAGCTTTTTTCTAAAATGTTTCTCCACGTGTGTATCAAAGAACAATAAAAAAGCTTGTCCCGTGGTAACTCTCTGTTTTCGAAAAATTAACAGTGAAAATGTACATTATCGAAGATAGAGATTTTTGTCTGAAGTAGTATCTGTTCTAAAAAAATAGATCTTCAATCATGTTCATGTAATTGTTTTGAAAAAACTACAAATTAGTAATTTTCACGTAATTTCAGCCATAAGTTAATGTAATTGATAAAAAACCTTTTCTTCCTAAATATTTCTAATTTTTTCCAGGGATTGAGCAAAGGACTCTTTGAAACGGCGCACGTCTTATTTTCATTGAACCCTCTGAATTTTCGAAAACTGCATGTTAGATATAATGGGAAAGACTATTATTCTTCTAAGCGTTGTTGAAAGTAAGTGCGGCTAACCGATTGCGTGGTGTAGTGATAAAGCGAGTTAACCTTCTTTTCTGAGTTTGAGACTCGGTTTAAAAGAAAAAATGCAAATTGCACATACGTTTGCAGGTTCATATAGTATAAGTTTGCTGAGTCATTACAAATTATGCAAAACATTATATGCTGTTTTATCAATACCAAACAACAAAACTAAACGAAGCGTGTTTAGTTTTTTCTTCCATTGTGACAAAAAAAGGCAACCTTTAATTTAAAAGAATCCCGCTTGGGCTGGTTAGCACTTTTCAATTGGGTTTGGTAGGTACAGTGCCAAACCAATCCCATCCTTTTCTCCGCCAACCATCTCTACGAATTAAAACTTTTTTTCACAACTAGGGTCAAAGCACGAGTAGTAACCACATTTACGAACATTTTCGAAGTTTTCTCAAAATTCTTGTGATACCAAATTTGTTATGCCGAACAAAATTTTTGTACCTCGGTCTGAATAGATATCATGCCTAAAATGGCAAATTTTAATTGTTTCTTTCCGATTTTTTCGTTTCCATACCCCGATTTTGTCCCATTATAGACCCTTAAAAATTGCAAAACACTTGTCGTGGTCAGATACTCAACTTAATAATGGTCAATCGATGGTGAGACCAAAAATATCAACAATAAAAGAAAACTTTATGTTATTTAATTGCAATGCCAATATTATGATATTTTAAGCTTATTCTTGAAATATTAAAAAGGGAAAGAAAGAAATTATGTTCGATCAATATTTCACAACGAGACGTTATTAGTTGTTCTGCAAGTTTGAAACCAATAGGAAACCTTCAATTCTTATTTGTGACCACCGTTGACCAATGGGCACTTCTGGTGTGGCAAATGATGCCGCCGTCGTTAGTGGAATTGCTTAACTACACCCCATAAGTCACGGAACTTATGTACTACGCAATCCGTTACGCACTACGGATTCCTGGACGGGTGACCTTCCGCGAACCCCGGTTACAAACGCCGCCGAGCTCCTGCCCGAAGGGGTAGAAGGCACTGGCTGCGACGTGACGAGGCAAAAGATGAAAATTTAACGTAGGAATACTCCACATTCGCGCAATACCGATGAAGGTTAAGAGATGTGTTGCAAAAATGATGCAAGAAAAATAAAAAGAAAACTACCAACTTCTATTTTCATAAAATAAAATTTGCTGTCATTTCTTTCGTTTTGAAAAGCAGAAAAATGACTTTTTAATGTACCAAACTTTTCATGGTATTCGAGTTAGGTGCTGGTGCTGTACTGTGTCGTGTTGTGTTGTGCTGTGCTGTGTTGTGCTGTGTTGTGCTGTGTTGTGCTGTGTTGTGCTGTATTGTGCTGTGTTGTGCTGTGTTGTGCTGTGTTGTGCTGTGTTGTGCTGTGTTGTGCTGTGTTGTGCTGTGTTGTGCTGTGTTGTGCTGTGTTGTGCTGTGTTGTGTTGCGCTGTGTTGTGCTGTGTTGTTCTGTGCTGTGCTGTGCTGTGCTGTGTTGTGCTGAGTTGTGTTGTGCTGTGTTGTGTCGTGTTGTGCCGTGTTGTGTTGTGTTGTGTTGTGTTGTGTTGTGCTGTGTTGTGCTGTGTTGTGTTGTGTTGTGTTGTGTTGTGTTGTGTTGTGTTGTGTTGTGTTGTGTTGTGCTGTGTTGTGCTGTGTTATTCTGTGTTGTGCTGTGATGTGCTGTGCTGTGTTGTGCTGAGTTGTGTTGTGTTGAGCTGTGTTGTACTCTGCTGTGCTGTGCTGTGCTGTGCTGTGCTATTGACCTGTGTTTCGGCCCATTACTCGGTAACGCATTGAGTCCACTCAGGGCTCTCCCGCCACTCGTGAAACGACACGAGCAGTCGGCACATATGTGACCGACTACACATTTCGTGTTGCAGCGTCAACAGCGCGCCGTCCGTGAGTGTGGGGCACCCTTGGTGGGGGGTGAGGAACCATTTTCAGGAGTAAACGTTGCCCTTTAGCCTTTGCTCTTACGATATGGACGACTTGTACTTAGCGTACATGAAAGGGCTCTTTTTGTCCTCAAGCAATGATGTTTAGTATTCTAAAATGTTATCATTCTTTTTTAGGTATTTATTTTTATTTCTCTGTAGCTTAAGCCTGAAAGTTTATCTTGCTCGTCTATTTCAAATTAAAAACCTACTGATTCTGAAATTTGAAGCAAATAATGAGGTTACCTAAAGGTGTTCTAAAAAGAACAAGAAGACGAGGAAGATGCAGGTTCGCGTCCTGCAAAGGCAAGGTCGTATTTGTGATTGTCCCTTCACCTCTCCACATCATCCTATCTTTTCATAATTCACAATTGAAGACGTAACCGAGAGATATCTTAGAGATGTCTTGTCTTACCGAGAGATACAGCTGAAAAGCTAATTCCCATAGTTACACACAATCATGTAGTGTGGACAGAAATGACCGATACGCAAGTAATAATAATAATAATAATAATAATAATAATAATAATAATAATAAATGCACATTTTGTTTGTTATTGTAGGCCTAAACAAAATTTTGAATATAAAAGTAATTCTAACGGTCATTTTTCAAACCTCAGTTAATACAAATCTTTGCACGATTTGGAGAATCATTTTCGATTTTATGTTGATGCTCCCAACTGTCGTGATTATAACTTTGAGAAAATATATGGGATCTCTTTGAATTTATTACCCCCCCAAAAAAAGACCAAGCAATATTATGATGTGTTCAGAATTAGCAACACCGGCACGTCTAAGTACTTAACCGATTGTCCCACCTCCCAAAAGAATTCTTAAAAAATAACCTGTCGTATTTTACGTCGCAATAGAAATATAGTGTTGTTAAGATATCCAGAACAGGTGATAACTGAAATTACGCGGCACGTATACTTCGTGCAGTTCATTTTGTGTCGCTTTTCCTCTCTTTTTCGCTCCCCACCACCACTTACTGAGTTGCAGATGTAATCCTATTGCGCAAAGTTATAGATCCTTTTTCCTCCGCGTTTTACGATTAGACATTACTCACACTGTTAGGGATTTAAAGAATATTATATTACCCTTTAATTCGAGCAAATTGGCAAATAAATTCCACCGACATCCTCATTTTACTTTAGATTTCCTGAGTAATTTATTAAGCTCTTCGTCACTCAGGAAGGTGTATTTTGTTCATAAAGATGCTCTTCCGACGTGTTTGCATATATAGAGAACTTATGTATGATGAATATACAGGTGAATAATTTCAGGCGAAAAAATCAAAAGCGCCTTGTTCATCTTAATATTAACTTTTACCGTTTCGTCCTCAGAGAGAAAAATACCAGGAGATAGTGTTTTAATAATTGAGTTCAGGAGTACACAGTGCTGACCAACATGCCTACAATTTTTGTTTGATTGATTGATTGATTTTTTCGTGTTTCCGGGAGCGTAATCTACTTCGGTCATTAGTCCCGTTAGTGTAGTGCATGTTTTTTCTCGGGAGATGGCGGTGATCTTCCCCCGCTGGATGGAGAGATCCGGCGCCGACCTACCATCGGCTAGTGGGGTTTCCCCCTAACCAGGACTCTCCCACCAACGGGGCACCGCCCCAGTCGGGACAAGTTCTAAGCTCCCGACCGGTCTCCCGGAATATGTGGTAGTGTAGTGCATGTTAGTGTAAGTGTGTGTGTGTAAGGGGAGAGGATGGGACAAGGAAGACGAAGGACAGATCGCGCGCGGTCCGTGGCCCGTTTGGTAGGGTACTGCTCCGGCATTCGCCTGGTGCTGATTGGAGAAACCGCGGAAAACTACCGATCAGAGCAGCCGGCCGCTAGAATTCTCCTCCAGACAGCAGCTGAATTCGACCTAGCTGAAAAGCTAGTGTCGAAAATCCTGCCGCCGTCAGGACTCGCACCTAGAACCTCCCGGTTAGAGGCGCTGCAGTGACATCAGTTGATGCACTGAGCTACCGCTACCGGTACAATTTTTGTCTGATATAGGAAAAGATAAATATTTCATAAATTCAGATGTGTTCTAGTTTGTGTGTAGGGGACGATGGAAAAGTGGCGCCATCATAGGGAAAACTTAATATTTCTGGTAAACTCGGAAGATGACATTGTCAGATGAGACATGATACATTCCTCATACTGCATTTTCTATTATAGCACATACAATGGATGGATAACCCACTTTAATACCGGTAATTTTAAGATTTTTCATTCTATCTACGTATGGCGATATTATATAGCACTCTCTAAAAATTATGCCATTGTACTGGATGAATACCGCCTTAGAAGAAAGGAGAAAAATCTCAGAAGGACAATATACTGTATGTATTCAATTTTTAAGACATGTGCAGCTAATTGATCAAACAAACATAACGTGGTGGTTTGTGGACCATCGTGACCACTTTATTCAGAATAGGCTCTCTCCCTCGTCCGGGGCACCGCCCCTGCTGGGACAAACTGGTCTCAGCAGGTTCCCGACTGGTCAACCGACAAATGTGGTAGTGTAGTGCATGTAGTGTGTGTGTGTGTGTGTGTGTGTGTGTGAGTAAGGGGAGAGGTCAGGACAAGGAACAGGAAGGAAAGATCGTGAGCGGACCGTGGCCATTGGTCAGGGTAGCAACGGCATTGACACAGTATTGATCGAAAAAGGACAGGGAAACTACCGATCAGAGCAGCCGGCCTCTAGAATTCTCATCCATATAGCTATTGATTTTGACCCAGCTATACACCGCCACCGTCGAACCCTAAAACCTCTCGAATACAATGCATGCACTTAGAGCGGCAATGCTGACTCGACCGGTATTCACTGTTTGTCAAACTAGTTGCCCTAAAATAACACGATTTCATCGCCCTAATTCCACGCAAAATTAGGCGAAAAGTACTCAAATTTTTGAAAAATTGTACATTGTCTTATTTTAAAATCTATCTTCAATTAACAAATATCATTATGGAACAAATCTCTACCTTTAATATTTTAGTTGTAGGAAGACTCTGAAAAAAACCTTGAACTTTTGCAATTTTCAGAAAATACGGGTTTTCAACGAATATGAGACCTGCACCATTCTCTTAAACGTTCTTCACACTATCCAACCAACGAATTTAATCAAAAAGAATGGAGCCGTGTTTTAAAAATTTGGAAAATGTCCCAGGGGCTTCATGTAAAGTACCCCAAAATTAAAATCTCGGTTTCAATTTTGAAGGGACCGCCTCATCAGCCATATCGGTTGTGGAATATCAATTTTGGAGAAAATCGGCTGAACGGTTTAGCCGCAAGCGTTGTTCATAGAGAACGAACGGACGGACAAACTGAAGTTTTTCCCCTCACTCGCTTTTTCGGTATCAAGGACTCACAAATTTGATTACACCACGTATTAGAAGATTTTTTCTAAATTTAATGACAGGATTTATTCACTTTTTCGTTACGAGGTTCCTGTAACAAGAGTTTTTTGGCGAAAATTCGCCGTTTTATCGCGCAGCATTACAACTTTTTTTTGTTATTTAAGGTCGCTCAACGTCTAGGTCATTAGCGACCAGTATCGGAGTTAACGTTACGGTAACTACGAAGATGAAATGATATAGTGATGATAAGGGGTGATAGTACGAACACAAGTACAACCATGCCTGAGGGGGGACTCCAACCCGCGATTCTTCGGTCTGAGATCACCGCGGCACAACTGCCTTAGCGATCGGCCTTAGCGATCGGCCACAGGATCGGCTACATAATTTTTCCTCTACTCCGTAGCAAGAAAATAAAACCACTGGCGGCGCGTGGAGCGACGGGCCGGCCGCCGGCCGCTGGCCGCGCAACTCGAGGCGCGCGGGTGGCTAGCGTGGCGCGGCTGCGGGCGAGCGTGTAGTGGAGCCGGGCCACACGAGACTCGCACACGAGCCACGAAGGAAGCGCGCGAAGCCGAGCGCTGGACGTCCGCGCGGCCTGGGAGCAGCGTGAAGACGAGCGCGGCTTAGATAAGGTAACACTTCCCGGAAAATCCACGTTTAATTACGGCGGCCTGGTCGTAGGGAAAAGGAGTCAGAGGAACAGTAGGTATGTTCGTTACAACTTTGGAATGTTTGTAGTGGTTATCGAATACAAGGAGATATTCATTTGGATGGAATGGGAATTAAGGACATGTGATCTATAATGACAATTACCATAATGGCTGAGCGTTTGAGAGGAGAACGCTGTATGTTCCTCTCTTCTCCAGGGTAGGTGACCACGGAGGTGATCTGCCTTTGCCTACAACCAAGTGAACGATGGTAAAGACCACAATCTGGGATGAATGACGATAGGATATGAAATTTTGCAATGAGAATAATGATTCAGAGATGAGATGTTATACAGTAGGGTGAGAAACCAACCACGTGACAAGCACATGGGAAAAAACATGAATTACACAAAATTAAATCGCGCTGGCCTTAGGCTCTGCATATTTGGATGAAGCTAACCCCTGCACCACCCAGGCAAGCACAAGGTCTAAACTGTCGAATAACTTTGCAAGAAAATTCGACCTGCCGGGCCAAGTGAGGAGACGCATGGCGCCTTTCATAATGGTGCGGACGTGCAGTGAACCCGACGCGAGAGTGTTCGGGCGGACACGGAGAGCGCGTTAGGACTGCCAAGTCCGAGAAGGCAGCCGATGGGCATGCTCGCCAACTGCTACCTTGCAGCAGCTTCCTGAAACGCGTTGCGCGCTGCGGTCAGATCATATTCAAGGCTCAGACAGGACGGCGAGAGGCCTGAGTGGGGGCTGCGCGATCCACCGCGGTCTTGGTTCCAAGTTGGCAGTCGGGGTGCTCTCCCCGCCGCAACCCCATCCCGTCCCTCCCCAACCCGCCCCGCTCCGCGCCCCACCTCAGCGCGCTCCACTCCACGCCGCCCCAGGGCTCCGTCGCCGGCTCCGCTCGCTTCACCCCCTCGCGCTCCTCTCCGCCCTGCACCACACGCACCTCTTCGCTTGTTCGCAGCGTCGGGTCGCCCGCATCGTTCTCTCCCCGAGGGCGTGAGGGACCGGCCGAGCGAGCGGGTGGGAACGGACGGGCGAGCGAGAGCGCCCGGCCGAGCAAAAGGCAGTCGGGTGAGGGAGAGGGGGCGGGTGGGCAGATGAGTGAGCGAGTGCGGGCGGGCGAGCGTTGGTGCGTTCGAGCAGGCGGGTAGGCGAACGGGAGAGATGGTGGGCGGGAGGGAGGGAGGGCGGACAGGCGAGTGGATGGGTGGGTGAGCAAGCTGGCTGGCGGGCGGGTTGGTGGGTGGGTGGATGGGCCAGCGGGCGAGCGGAAGGATGGGTAAGTGGGCAAGCGGGCGGGCGGGCGGGCACGCGGGCGGATGGGTGAGTGGGAGGGTAAGTGGGCGGGCGGGCGGGCGGGAGCAGCGGGCAGGCGATTGGGAGAGAGCGGCAGGCGGGCGATCGAGATTGGGTGGACAGGCGGACATTAAATGGGACGATGGGCAGCAGCCCCGCACGACTCTGCCAGCTCTCGCGCCGGCCCCGGATCCTGCAGTTGCTGTAGCAGCGTGCGCTAACTGCCTGGCCCGCAGGCGCGCCTGCCGCGCCGCGCCACGCCCACCGTCGCGTTTTCTCCGCCCCGCCGCCGCGCCGCGCCGCGCCGGTCCTCGGGTTTCCCTCCAGGCCTCTCCGGCGGCACCGCCCTTCGCAGTATTGTTGGCTTGGCAGAGGTGCGGCTTTGCATCCTGTGTTATACCTCCATTGATTCTAGTTAATTCTATCTCCTTGTTATCTTATTCTCAGAAAATCAGATTAAGCATCAGTCAGATGCAAGTTTTCGGAAAGGAATAATCTGCCAACATGACTCTCTTTCAGACGCTACACTTTGAAATCAGGACCGAGAATTTCGTCGAATTGAAATCTTTATAAACAGATGCTCCATTATGTATCCAGGAAGCCAAAACTGCACCCCATGCCTACGTATGATGAAGTTTCGAATGTTGCTTCAATCACATTATTTTAGTTTCAGTTATATAGTGAAAATCTTTCTTTATCGATGGGATCCTGAAATGCAAATATTATGGTATAAACGGAGGCTAAAACATTCTACTGGCGGAATATGATGGCGTACGTTTTCAGCACGGATTTTTTCACCGCGAACTGCAAGACAGTGGTCGCCAAACCACCAAAATCACTTACACAGTTTGTGTTAAATTAAAAAGTCATATTGAACCTGAAAGATAGTTAAGATTTTTAAAAAAATGTGGGGCTCTACAATTGTAGAAAGGAAATGTGTGGATCAGAATATATTTTTAAAATCATTGTTATGTAATTCATTAATTAGTGGTCAATATCACATTCTTTCTCGCATTATTTATAACTGCTATATTATACTACTACATAAAACTGCAAAAGTGGTTCCAACCAGCAATTTTTCCCCCCAGACTCGAACTTAGATTCCCCTGAGTTTACTCGACGTGAGCATACCTGTATGCTATCGAAACGTAGGTAGTTTGGAACTCGGACTTCTAGTTTTGAAATGTTACTTTTTGCAATTCGCCAATTCGCCAATTCGAGAATTCGCCAAAAATGGGACTAGTACCTTATATTTTACCGTCCCACGATACATACGAGAAAAAAATTCAAAGAAAGAATTTGCAGCTGTTTTCAGAATTTTTTTTAGAAACAATAAATTTCACCCAAGAATTACGCGAAATCGCCTTAAAACATACTTTCTTAAGACAAAAATCGTGCTTCTTTCTTTGCAGAAGTATTATGATCCACTTCTTCACTACAGAATATTCTTTTCTATTTAAAGATTCTCTGTTCACCAGCTCCTTTTTTCCACTTTCTTTGGCTAGATTGCAAGTTTTCCAAACAAGCTATAGACGGAGACAATAAAACCAATGTTTGTAATATTTGAGCTCCTTCTTCCCCTGTACCCTTCATATATTATAGTTAGTTATTGTTCAGAAAGGGTACCCCCGTATTATTTTTTATTTTTTTTCAAAACTATTTTTTTATGTTTGAATTTGGGTCTGAGAAAATATCAAAAAATATTTTTCTGATAGTGCAATTTTTTTCTTATTTATCATATTCTTTTCAGTCAAATAAAATAGTGTTAAGTTGGCGAAAAAAATTAAAAAAATACTTTTTGGCTGTAGAGGGGTGTAGGTGGTGGGACGGGGGCTAAGAACCCTTTCAAAAATATTATTTTTATGTTAGAATTATAATGTAACCACTCATAAGTCATTTGGTTTAGGGGAACTTTTTACCATCTTATCCGGGTGTATCCTTTGCATGACTGTTATTTACTAATTTATTGTAATTGACAATTACTATATCTTGTTGCAATAGAAATGTATAATACAATTGTTTTTCGTATCTTGATTATATATATATATATACATATATATATATATATATATATATATATATATATATATATATATATATATATATATATATATATATATATATATAGGGATCAGATCAGGTTTCAGGGAATTGTTTGCCTTTAGATTGCATAAAAGTTATTATGTAATGATAAATGACTTGAAATTTAATCTTTGCTATGTACAAGTAAATAGTTTGTTTCAATGAGATTGTAGGAAGCCGGTGGACCAATGAAAGTTTATAAAGTATATGAATGTATGAATGTTCTTTTTTCTTGAAGTTCATTTTACATACAATTTGTTGTACTGCAAGCACCAATCCAAATCAGACGGCTGAGTGCGTGAATGTCGTCAGTGCTGAGGTTGACTCCAGGCAATTTGGCGGTGCGAACAAGATGGCGGGCACGGATTCTGCGGAGCTGCCCTGGTGCCTAGTTTGTCGTAAATTCGGCCAGGTGACGGCTGATGCACGCGAGTGGCCGGAATTTAGAGGTAGCGGTGGTGCGAGTATTGATACACTCATACACAGATGTAGACTGATGCCTAAGTTCGTGAGTTGTATTTGACGTGTGTTAGTTCTACACTATCAGAACAGACAGTTCTGAGCAACAGTAGTGAAGTTGTAGTACTTTGAGTATTGAACAGAAACCTGAGTGGTCCTCGCTGTCATCTTTGTCTGAGTAGTCTCTACTAGTGAATAGTGAGTAATAGTTTGAAAGTTGTGTCAGTTGGCTAGGGCATTGTAGTCGGGTGGGAGCGAAGCTGCCGAATTTATTATTTAGCTGTGTGGGGAGAATCACGTGACATTGACCGCCAATCAATGGTGAGGCGATGAGACGCGAAGTGCCCGCGATCGCATTCCTATTTGTTGGATGCGTCTTCGAATCAGGGGTGAGGAGCGTCATGTGACATTGGCGGCGATGACACGTGAGGTGCTCGCGATGGTTGCATGCCATTTGTAATATTTGAAGTTTGGTTCTCACGGGAACCGCGGCATCTGGCGTGCCGGTTAAGAGAAGGTGGGGCGGCCACGCGGGCGCGTCCGCAATTGCAGATGTATGTTTCTTTGTCGGCGAGATGCCTTAGTAAAGCGCTGTATTGGCAAGTACCGATTTCTGGGAAATGTTTGTATACATTTGGCGGACGGAGACAGGTAGTGAGGGGGTGTAAATGGCGACCGCGTGCCGGGGTGAAGGGGCTCAGTCTTTGCTAATGACACCTCGCCGGAAGCCGGGTTGTCGTCGGGCGGCGACGGTCACACGGCGGACAGAGGCTCAACGAGGAGTTTGTTTTTGAAAGCCTTTCAATTGCTTTATTATCTTTGAGTATTCAGCCCGGTATACACGGTACAGTTTTCGTGTAGATTGGACGTACAGAAAACGTGCAGTCCAGACTGCGCGTTTTCTGCATGAATATGTTCATAATTTTTCATGCAGAAAACCTATAGTTTGAATCAAGCGCCTCTAGCGGCAGAATCGTTCACTCACGGTAATCGGCCATTTCGATTTTGTGGTTAGATGTGTGAAGGTACGATTGTGTAAAATAAGATATTGTGATACACTTCATTTTTCCCAATTCCTGCCTTCCTGTTTTGATTCTCTATTCTCTTCATGGTTAATACGAAATGAACATCACAGCCTGAACGCACGCACAGAATACCACCACATAAAGTACTTTTCTCGTTAGGCCCCCTAGCGGTGACTTGTGGCGGTTCGTGCAGAAAACATACGCGCGACTTTCGGCTTTTATAATTCTAGTTAAGAATGTTGAAGTTTCTGTACAGAAACTGTACGAGAATCTGCACGAAAACTGTACCGTGTCCACCGGGCTTTCGGTGCGTTTCGTACGCGCTTCGGCGGAGGGGACGGAGCCGAGGGAAAGAGACCCGCGCCAAGACACTCGGCGTAAATGACTTGATTGCCCATTTGTATAATGTGCTTTCAATACGCGGCTACGTGCTGGAAAGCTGTGGGAGTGTAACCACGGGAGGAGCACTATGAGTGGCGGCCAAAGAATGTATCAAGGCGTGAGGCCGCGCCGGTATGAAGCAATTAGCCATCGAAGCGAACTTCATTGCGAGATTGAACAATATTTTAAATACACGTTTACAAAGTATTCTGGAGAAATATTTTTCCCAACCCTGACGGTAGGAGAAGGCAAATATCGTTCTCCATGTTTGCGTACCAGTAAATCGATTTATTTATGGGCCCAATAAAGCAAAACAGCGTATATCAGTAGCTTATTTGCCTTTGAAAATAATTTTTATTACACAAGACAAATATATTTTTAACAATTCTTTCCAAGGAAGCGCTCGTTACGGCCTTTCATAGTTCAACTTAAAATAGATCAAGAGCTAGGGATTCCAGAGCTCAAGTAAACGTCGACAAATCGCACTTCCCCCATAGTACGGTACGTGCAGTTTTTAAAAGTATTTTATCATTTAATAAATAAAAAAATTAAATAATTAGAAAACGTTCTAAAGCAAAGGAAGGTGGGAATGTGCATGACCTACTCTCCCACGGAATCAATGTCTATTTCTGGAGAAATTGAGAGGAAAGGAAGAAATATTGTGAGCCGCCAGTGGCCCGTTGAATAGAGTACTCCTTCAGCATTTGCCTGGAAGTAGTCAGGGAAATCACGGAAACCACCTATCAGAGCACTCGACTAGTGAACTTCATCCGGCAGGCGCCACAAACTCGCTGATGTCAAACACATCAAGCAAATTCATGACCCCTAGCCGGGATTGGTCTTGCGTCCGCTCATACTCACACCCAATCACGCTTGCGTCCAATCACGCGTACTCTCACACTCACTCTTGACAATAAAGCACATCCTTTTCACTTGTTGCCACTGATGTTGATAAAATAAGTGTAAGATCATTATAAATATTTAAGATGTTACCATCTTGCAGGCGTGGTAACAATACATGTTATTATTTAGTTGATTTCTGATTAAAGGGCAAACTATTGCATACTATTCCAAGTATATTGTGTAATTTCGTTTAATATGCTTTCAAATTAGAATACTTATTTTTAGTCAAATTCTGTGATATATTTTGTGTGTACTATGTTGTTAATCGGACATTACTATAATCATTAGTTTAAGTCTTGCACTATTGTCAAAATAGAAGCCATGTAATGTAAGTTGTTATAAAACCGAGACAGAGTCAATTAAATAACCCACCATTGTACTAAAGTTCTTGTACTTAAGTACAAGAGTACTTAGTAGTAGAAACATATCGTAACAAATTAGATTTGATTAGAATTATTTTGTCAAAGAACAGTAAAAACTGTTCGACGTATTGGGGAGAAGTACAATGTAAAACGTAATTAATAAGAAAATACAATCATTAAATGAAATAAGAGTAATTGTGTATCAACTCGTTTTACTTTCTCACAACGGAGTAGAGAGAAAGTAGAGTAATACTGAGCAAAAAACGGCGAAGATTCGGCAGAAAAACTTATTACAGGATCCTGTACCGAAAAAGTGGAAAAAATCCAGTTGATAAATTTTGAAAAACAAATCCTCTATCATCTGGTGTACCAAAATCCATGTTTTGGGGGTCATTGAAACCTAAAAATCGAATGACGGCAAAGCGTCTCTCAGTTCGTCCGTCTGTGAACAACGCAAGCGGCTAAACCGTTCAGCCTATTTTCCCCAAAACTGATATTTCTCAATCGATCTGGCTGATGTCACGGCCCTTTGAATTAGAATATTCTTCTGAATTTTGGGAAGTACTTAACTCCTAGCTTGGGAAGCTCCTAGGAATTTTCCAAATTTAAAACAAATGGCTCCATCGTTTTTTATTTAATTTTGTTGTTAAATAGTGTGAAGGACGTTTCACAGAATGCTGCAGGTCTCATGTTCGTTGAAAACCCTGATTTTTATAACATTACAAATATTCAATTTTTTTCGGATTCTTCCTATTACTAAAATATTAAAGATAGACATTTTTTTTCCTTAATGAAATCTGTTCCTTAAAGATAAATTTTAGAAAAATTGTACATGACCATATTTCAAAATCTGAGTACTTTTCGCGTAATTTTGCGAGAAAATACGGGCGAGAAATTACGTACTGTTTTAGCAACACTGGCTTAGATTTTAGTTAATAATCTGTTAGCTTGTTTGGTAACGTGTAATTATGAGGAACAAGTAAGGGATACATGTCTGAAAAAAACGTTTAACTGAACACAATACAACGTAGAAAATATTGACATTCATTTCTGAATGTGAAGCGAATATTGTTACAATATTATCTGCCGTTCCCCCATAATTGACAAATGCAAAATATTTAAAGACGTTCTTATGACAGCATAAACGAGCACAATATAATCACAATAAACGAAAAATATTCATTTTGGGTTTTAATTTTGAGATATAATATTACGCCGTACATTACAAATGAATAGGACAGAAATGTTTTAACTCGAAACCCGAAATCAGAATATACATTAATAATATACCTTTATTTTATGTAATACACTGAAAATAAAAATTCGAACGGAAGGTGATTCTGCTCTCCTAAGTTAAACGAATTACATTGAAAAAATATCGTCGTTCTTTAAAAACCGCAGAGAAAAATCTCGCAAACATTTTCTTGGAACACCTGTTGACAATTTCGATGAACGTTCTCGATACCATTTTCTCAATAAATTTAAGTAAAACGAGCAGGTTTACAACCTACAATTTCGCTAACGAGTTGCATAAACTCGAAATGCAGGGCCGTCCAGTGTTCTTTACGCTTCTTCGCAGTTCGACAGAAACACCGGGGCAGCCACAGCGTCGAAAAATCGCTGCTGCGTCTTCTGAAGCCCACAAAGAAATGATCTCCGTTGAAATATCAAAGACCCGAGTTGTGCTCTCCAGTGCGGAACACAGCGGGGGGGGGGGGCGGAAGAGGAGGAACCTCCCACGCTCTGGCAACCTCTCGCCATGGCAACCGAAGAAGCAGTCGCCAACACACGGTCAGGAAAATGGGCGAGTCTTTCCAAGGAAATACCTTCACCTATTTGCCCAAGGAAACCCTTCACTTTCGAGCTTGTTCGTTTCTAAAACTACAATATAATAAAATTATAACATTAATCCCATAAGAAACAATTCAAAATCGAAAAACTACAAATTCTCAACTTACGTTTACATTGTTTCATAATGTGATATTAAAATGTAATATTAAAATATTAATTATATAATTACATCACAATCCAGCAAGAAATTCAAGTAATATTTCATCAATGTTCTACATTACTCCATACAGTTTATAAAGAAATCGAAGAATATTGATTAACTAATCAAATTTACTACTTTCATTGTAGTAACACATAAAGAACATATTCCACACAATGAGAGATTTAGTGAACACACTTGAGAAAACTCTGCTAAAGGGGAAAATAATTCCCAAATTGTGGAAAATTATTTATTTGTGGTCTTTGAAGATTAGTCATTAACATAACATAGCTATTTAGCATAATTTTTGCTGAATATGTTATAACAATCACTCCAAAATATTGCATATTCATAATTGTAAACATTTACCAACGAGCAATTTTTGCTTGCGTTTAATTCCACCCGTAGATCATATAATACTCATATAATCATTTTAGCACACAACGATACAAACTAATGCAAATTTGAATACGGCATTAAGGGTAAAAGGGTCACACATTTTTAAACTGTTATTGAACAATCAGTGAACAAATTGAATATATTGAATATATATCATATTGAACAAACATTCAACAATCAATTAAATAAAGATATATACTAAGAATAGCACGTCAACGAAACATCCGAAATTTAATTAACTAGGACTAGTTTCTTACATGAATGTTTTATTTAATAATGCCAAAGAGGGACGGAAGTTCGGTCGTGCAATTGTCCGCACAAATCTCACAATTTATATTCCAATCGTCCTGCCGAGTACGAAGTGGGCGATGACATGGCGGGGTGAAGCGTTTCTTCCTTCTTCATGGCGCCCGCCAATATCCCACCGTGAGGAGGCCCCGCGCCGGGAGACGAACGACATGCCAATAAACTGCGCCCCGATTAGCGCGCATCTGTCAGTCGCGGAGAGCTTGCTTCTCACTTTATTGCCTGCTCGTTGATCCGAATCCCAACGAGGCCGGCGGGGCTGCCCGGCCGCCCGCTCTGCCCTTTCCCGCCGCTCGCGCAAGACTGCCCCACCCCGCCACGCCCCGCCACCCGGCCGGCTCCGCTCCATCCCGCCCCTGTTCGGCCGTCTCGCTTCCCGCCGCCCCGCTCACTTCTTTCCCGCCGCCTCCGGCTCCTCCCGCTCCGCCTCGTGTCTTCCCGCCCCGTCCTGCCCCGTTTCACTCTCACCCGCCAATTATCCTCCGCCCTTTCTTGCTCTTCTCTATTCCGCTTCTCATCGCTTTGCCTCGCTCCTTCTCAGCCCGGTCGCTCCCTCCCCGCCTTTCCGAACTCCATTTCTACATTCCTCGCCGCTCTTCTCAGACCTCCCTCACTTCGCTCTTCTCCGGCTCCGCTTCACGTCCGTTCTCCGCGCCTTCCTGACCCGCTCCGCTCCTCCCCGCCTCAGCTCGTCCCGCCTAGCTTCTCTCTGCCCCGCTCAGTTCCTACCTGCCGTCTCCCGCTCCTTCCTGCTCTGCTTCGTTTCTTCCAGCCCCGTCCTGGCCCTCTCGCTTCACCTTGACCCGTCAATTACTGCCAGCTGTTTCTTACTCTTCTCTTCGCCCGCCCCACTCCTAACTCCCTTTTCTACATTCCTAGCCGCTCTTCTCAACCTCCGCCCACTCCTCCCCACTCCACTCCCTCCGGCATTCGCTGCTCCCCCATCTCGCTCCTCCCCGCCTCACCCATCCTAACTCCTTTCCTACATTCTTACACGCTCTTCTCCGCTCTGCTCCGCACCTCCACCGCCTTCGAGTCTCGACGGCGGCAGGATTTTCGACACTAGCTTTTCACCTAGGTTGAATTCAGTCACTGCCTGGAGGAGAATTCTAGCAGCCGGCTGCTCTGATCGGTAGTTTTCCGTGGTTTCTCCGATCAACACCACGCGAATGCCGGAGCAGTGCCCTAACAACCGGGCCACAGACCGTGCGCGATTATTTCTTCCTCTTCCTTGACCTGTCCTCACCCCTTACACACACACTAACACTAACATGCACTACACTAACACAAGCCGGGAGACCACTCGCGGTCTTAGAGCTTGTCCGGGCTGGGGCGGTGCCCCGCTGATGGGAGATACCTGGTTGGGGAAAATACCGTTGGTCGACAGTAGATCGGCGCCGGATCTCGCCATCCAGCGGGGGAAGATCACCGCCACCTCCCCATGAATAATCATGCACTACACTTAGGAGACGAATGACCTCTGTAGTTCACGCGCCCGGAGTCACGAACAATCAATCATCGATCCCCGGTCCGCTCTTCCACGGCCCTGCTCCTTGCTCAGTCACGCTCCTCCTCGACCCATCTAGCTTCTCCCCGCCGCGTCCCCCTTTCGCCTTACCCCTCTCTGCTTCCCCTTGTTCCTCCTTGCTCCTACCCTCCTTCCCGCCACGGCTCCAGCTCAATCCCCCCCCCCACCCGCTTCCCCCCCCGTCTCACCGCACTCCTCTCCGCCCGACTCAGCGCAGTCTGAGAGCAAGCGCTCCGAGCCCCCTCGCGGCGCTACCTCTTGATCTCTTGCCCTCCTTTCCATTCTCTTCTCACTCTTTTCCTTCTCTCTCTGTCTTGCACCCTTGGATTGCCTCCCTCCGTTCACCCGATTTAGGACGGAATTCAATTTCCAAATCATACTAATTTTTAAAGCGCCGCAGCCTAAAGTGAATGCAATTTTCTCTTTCCCTTCAGTTCTGGGTAATATTTTTGTAGGAGTATGAAAATGCCAAGAGACATATTGACTTTGTGTGTCAAATATAGAAAAGCCTTGCTTATGCTGCAAAACGCTCCGCATACAGGTACATCAGTGAAAAATGTTTAACACTTACACACAAACCTTATGGCAATTGTTCTTGTGAGTGATTACTTACATTTCTACGCATAATTCTACGCAATACTAGAAAATGATTTATCTTTTATTACGTTGCAATTTTCAAAAGAAGTAAACGTAAACGTAATTCGTAAACGTTTTTACAGCAGCTGTGATGGCTCAGTGGAAACATTATTTTCCTCTGCTACATCTTTAATCATAAGGTCCTAGAATCATAAGGCGAGGCTGTGGCGAATTTTCGACACTAACTACATAACTTGACGGAATTCAGACAGTCTCGAGGAACATTCTAGCAGTCGGATAATCTGATCGGTAGTTTTCCCTGCTTTTTCCTTTCAATAACAACTATGGTATGACTTTAAACAAGTTCACAAGTGCACTGATGTTCATGGCAGAATTTTCGAAATATTTTTGTAGTAAGGGAACCGCATATGACAGTTGAAAAAATTATATCAAATGTCATTGCAGATAGGGAGTTCCATGTCGAAGACCCTTCAAAATACTGCATAAGTAATACCATACACTCATTTAGCTCTACCTCGCAAACCCTTCGAAACAGGACACAAATTCATAATTCACAAATTCAGCAAAAGAGCAACAACGAATAGAAACAGTTGAGATGAAATTCCTCAGGAGAGTGAAAGGTAGCTCGATTTTAGATCAAATAAGAAATGAGGAGATTAGATCTATCTAAACATATTTTCCATGAACGACCGTACTGAAGAAAATAAACAACACTTGGTACAACATATATGAAGAATGGATAATACAAGAATACCAAACTCATTATTATCTTATACACCTTCAGGAAGAAGAGAAATAGCACGTTCAAGAAAAAGATGAAGTAAAGACGGAACAGGCCATAAGCCTAATCCTTGGTAGTGAAGAAAACCACGAAGGGTGTCTGTGGTGTAATAGGTAAGACGATTGCTGGGGAAACTTGAGTACCTGAAATCGAATCTCATCCGTGGCGAATAATTTTTGCGCGGGTAGAAAACACTTTTGCGGTTAATAGTACAGTTATAATCATTCGAAACCTTTATATAAATCACAGAAAGAATGAGCTTTTCAGGTACCACTACATATTTTTGTGTGTTAATGGCTTCAGGAATCAGGAATAAATTTGTCGCTATTGCGATTCTCATTTCAGAACGACTGCATTGCTGCGCGTGATAGTCTAGCGTTATCGCAACTTTCATCTGTGACATACTTCAACCTTGGCGATAGTCGGCGAAAGATAAGACCGGGAACGACCTGCTAGCAGAGTTCAACAGGGCGCAGTATTTTATTGAAAATATTTCTAACTAAAATAAGCTATGTAGTTGCGTGTGTTTTCTTCCTTTTACATTTCTACTTGGAATTTGATGTCCTTGACACATGGAGTACATTTCTCGAATAAAAAAACAGTGCAATGAATATCACGTTTTTTTTGTTTTCGTAATAAGTGCGCCTGGAGGACAAGAGCAATGCTTGTGATAGCGTAGTGCGTTCGAGCTATACCTCGAGACTAGAAGGGCCCGATGACTTCTTCGCTGTCCGGGTGACGCCGCGTAGTGGGCTGAGAGGCCCACAACGCGGCGTCACCCGGACAGCGAAGAAGTCATCGACTCGAGCCGCGGAAGCCTACGCGTACATATAGAAGGGCCTGAGTTCAAATCCTAGCAACATTAGCATATTTTTATCGCCACATATACTATGTGTAAAGAGAGAATTATATAATACTGCAGGAGAAAGTGTCGAAATGTGCATAGAAAAAATGTCTCTTGCATATTGCTAATTCGAAAGAAGAGGATTGTTGATCGTGTTCGTATATTACTTTTTATACACAGGGCTGTCAAAACGATTGTTTTGAACCTGAAAAAGTGATTTTCGAGAAACCTCTTCGTCAGCCCGTCTACGTATGGATAATTCTTGAGCCTAAATTAAACACGATTTTCACCATAATGGATATTCCTTGAACAATCTGGCTGATGTCACGAATCCTCGAATTTGAAACGAATCTTTCAATTTTGACGGTACTTTACACCAAAACCCATCATACTTTCAAAATTTTCTCAAAAAGAGCTCCAATTGTTTTTTCTATAAATCTATTCCTCGAAGCAAAAGACGTTTAAGAATGTCGTACGTCCAATTTTGGGCGAACAATCTGAACTTTGGAAAATTCCAAACAAATACTAACATTGTCGAAAAACAATATTGACGCAAGATATTTTAGAGATTTTTTTCATCAAGAATTCTGTTTTTAAAACTAGATCTTGAATTAATGTAAATTATACACTCTGAATTTTTAAGAACTGTAAATGCAAATGTTTCACTCTCTTTTTGCGTCGGGAAGGATTAAAATCAGCTGTGTAACTGATGGTGTAGGGGAAACGGGTCAGGCATGTTAGTTTTAAGAATCCGAGTTCGAATACCAGCGAGGAGAAAATCATTGCTGCTGAAATAAATAATTTTGTAAGTTCACGTAGGCCGTATTGTGTATTGCGTAACTATTGCAAATAAGACGTGCTGTTTAAGCAGCTCTAGTTTTGTCTAAATAGTACGTATAGACACACTGTCTAAATAGTATTTATAGTAAGATAAACTTTATTTAGATGGGTAAACTTTGATTGAACATTCACTTTCATTGTCTAAAAGTCAAACTTGACGAAACTGAGATCAGTGTTGTAATAAGAGTTATTATGATACATAGATCCAGTGCTTTATTTTTTAAATTTTAGATGCCGGGACGCTCCTCAAATTGATTATTAATGTAATAGCAATAGTTATTTATATATCATATAATTTAATAATTCCTGAGGTACCGGAACGGGTTCCGGCAGAAATCAAGCCCTGCATATCTATAATTCATTAATACGAAAAATAATAATTTGCGTACTGCAAGTAGTATTAGAACAAACCCATGGTATAAGAATTGTCAACAAAGTACTGTAAAATGTCATTTTTAGATAGAACAAGAAGTCAAATTTAAATAAAAATTATAGTTAACTTGAATTTTGAGAAATTGGGTCTAACTTTCTATGATATTCAAATCGTAATTGTATTACAATATTCAATTGGTTATCAATTTCGGCTTAAGAGCCTTGTTTGATAATTCTCCAGTTTCGTATTGTAATAAGATGAATGAACGTTTTATTGATAATTTTACTTTTCAAAATTTTCATTAATTTGCATGTTTAAATATATTTATCACATGTAGTTACATGTTTATTAAACAAGGTGGCATTATAAGAAGCAAGAAACTTTGGTTTTCATTTGATGATTCAACTTCATCAATCACTCACAATTACTTTAATTTTCTCTGCTTGTCAGTTTGTGTTTTAATCTCAAACCTCCGATGAACACACAGATTAAAATAACATCTTAGATTTTTCAGCATTTTACAAATAATAACGTGAATAAATGCATATATTTATTGAATTGTTTTATAATAACCTGAAAAACATTCGTTTTATATAGGTTATTGGGATGTTGAAAATATCGAAATAGTAAACACAATGTTAAGCGGTGATAATTAACATTGATTACTTGATATTTTCCTTAGAGGTAGATTTTATTGGTTAAACCTTTTCAACGATTGATCATGAGATATCTTGAATGGTCCGTTTTCTTTTGATAAACCGTTACGTCCTTCCTGTACAGATGGTCGTGCAAAATTCAAGGTTTCGGGAGTTTCATAGAGTGGAGAGTAGCGTCCAAAAACCCACCTTCGAACTCTGCCGATATTTGTGGGGTTGAAACTGAAATGTAGTATGTGTTGGGAAGATAACATAACTTGACCACCAAGTTCGTTCTAAGTATTTTCACTAGAAAATGCTACGTCATAGATATTTACAGAACTGTAAACATTAACGCTAAATCATTTTGAATTGTTTTAACAAGTTTTTTTATTTATTTTAGTAGTAAAAAATGGTTTTTCTAAGCACGTATCTTTGTTATATTTTAAGATACTACAATACTTCAATTTTAAGAATGTATTTATTTTCAACCATTTAGGAATTCACGAAATTTCATTGAAATGTTTGTCAATCATAAAAATGTTTTAAATATAATTATTAATATATTTTAAAAATATGTATTAACAATTCAAAGAAATATAACTTTGCAATGAAATTTCATTGCGGATGACATGTCATCTGTCGAATTAGGTAGTTTAACCTTGGCCAGTCATTTAAGAATTTGCTATGATATTTCACATTGCAATGGAGTTTCCCTAGTGAATTTATGTTGGTTAACGTTAGAATTTAAAATATGTGCAATTTTACTGAGTTTATAAAGAACAAATATTTTATAATTCGCATTGATACTTAGGAGGTCAGCTAGCGATGGTGAATTTTGTAACAAAAATTCTGTTTGCATGCACTTACTAATCTAGAGGAAGAGAGAATGTAATACGACTTCACATGCACTCGCATTCCTATATTATAACATAAAACATCAAATTAACAGTTTTAGAACGATGATCCTGAATTATTGAATGATAAATTGAATTGAAAATATTAACATAAAGTTATATATGTTAATTTAGAAATATCTATACTTGCGTAAATGAAGTAGTATTTAGTGATGTGTGATTCTACTCATGTGATCTTTCAAAACACAAAATTGAATATTTCTGTATTTGAAAACCTTAACACTACATTCATCCAATCCAGTGCAGTTTATAGCAAACAGCTAAGCAATATGTTTCCCTATTTTTTAATGGTAATGGTTAAACAAGAGGAACAAATAGTTTCTGACTCTCGGTGTTAACAGGGGACTTAAAAAAATTAATAATACAGTTATTCGGTTGCTCAACATCCCTTTGATAGAAAAACAGAAACAATTGTTTGGGCGTAATGCACCTTGAAAAATATTTTTTTTATAATCAATTTCTTTCCTATTTGATAAATATATCGACTTGCAAATTGTAGGACTTAAAAGAGAATATAAAACCGAATAAAAGTTATTATCATACTCGCCGTAAAAATACGAATTTAGCACAATTAAATCGGCCACAAAATTTGTTTACAAGCAAGTGCATTTTAAGCGTATGCGGCAGGCAAAAGCGCGGCATTGGGGAACTGTTTTTTAAGTATGCCCATCCCACGCTATTCTGCTAGCGCGAATGAATTAAGTGCAAACAAATGGGGTCTACTAACATGTTAATTTCTTATAAACAATTACATATATCTCGAGAACGAGATATAATAGCACCGAACGGATTTCGGAATTTTGCATCATATTTAAACGCCATTCACATTTGACAATAAAAAAATTTGCAACAATTGCAAATTTATAAACAATTTCCAAATTTTGCAAATCTAAAGGGGGAGAGTCTCCCGATGCCCCAGAACCAAAAACCGCGAATTAGCAATTTTCAACAATTTATAATTTTATAAACAAATTCGAAATATGCGTTAGAACGGCCGGGAAGGCTCCGCAAATTGTGCCTGAAATGAATATCTCAAAATAGCAGTTTGACAGGAGTTACAAATCGATTACTAAATGTTAGAATAATTGTTGGTAAAAATGAAAAATATATACTGGTCTATAGACAATCATTCTGGACGGAAAACCCCGCTTAGAAATTTTTTTTTTTCGTCGTGGCGTACGCGCAGGCAAACTATCTCCTTCGGCAGGGAAATACGACGATATTTCCGTCTCGTACGTAAACGAACTAGCCCCCTCCCCCTGAGACAGCGTTCTTTCTGCCCCTTGGGATGTTACACCATGCGGTGTGGAAGATAGAATTTTGCCCGACATTTTTTCTGAGGGAGAGGGTACATGTGAATAATGTATGTGAATAATGTAGTACATGTTTGTAATGTATGTGAAAGTTTTTGTAATGAGCGGTTGACACTGTCACCCAATGGATATGATTACTACGTTGAGTCTTATAATTATAGACATCGGCGTTTTTTGAAAATATATTACCGCCCTTAAGCAAGTCATTTTTGATAAAAACTACTGATTCACAATTAGAAGAAATAATTAAAGACAAAATATTCGGTCTTCCTTCACTTGAAATTACTATGTAGAACGTGTCCACCATCTTAGATATTCATATATTGATTTTGATACTACATTATTTGATCTTACGTTTTCCTGAATATTATATTACATGTTCTTGCCTGTCTCGGCGACACAGAAGCGGACGCAGAACGACTTTTGGAGCACCGTGTGTGACTTACAGACGGTCACCCACCCAGGAACCCGCAGTGTCTGGAGTTACTTAATTCCCTGTTCCCTTCGTGCATTTATTGATTTCGGGCGCGTCAACTACATGGATCATTCGTCTCGTAAGTTTAGTGGACGTTGTACCGCGGGAGGTAGAGCGAGAGATCCGGCGCTGACCACCGCAAGTTGCGGATTTCCCCTTCAGTTATCTCCGCCAGTGGAGTACCGCACCAGCCAGGGAAGCTCTAAGCTCCAAAATGTTTTCCTAACATGTCTGGTATTTTAGTGCTTTTAAGTATGAACGTATGTGCAAGAGAAGATAAGCTGATAAGTCGAGGAAGGAAAGATCGCGCGCAGACCGTGGTCCGTTTCTTAGGTTGACTGATTAGTGATTCCGGGAACGTAAACTGTTAATATCAGTTGTCCCTTAAGTGTAGTATATGTCGAATCGCAAAAGATAGCGGTGGTCTTTCCCCGCTGAATGGCGAGATCCGGCGCCGACCTACGTCACCTTGTGGAGATTTTTCCTAACCAGGCGTCGACCACAAACGTCCGTTTCTTGGGGTAATGCTCCGGTATTCACTAGGTATTGATCGGAGAAAACTCGGAAAACCAACTGCATGAGCAGCTGGCCACTATAGAAGTTTTCTCTAGACGGTGATTGAATTCGACTCAGAAAAGTAGCTAGGAGTCGAATCGAGACTCGAACCCTAGGACTCCATCATGAATTTGTGGCGGCGGAACTGATCAGATATTCCACTTGAAGCATCTCCAATTATAATTAAACCCACACGATCTTCTCAACAATCATCCATATAGGGAACGTTAAAGACACTGTAGTGGAACATCACCACCACTGGGGTCAGCTGCTTAGAAATGGAATGGCGTTAGGGGAAAGGGATGGAAAGACGTAAATCTTATACATCGTCTACTTTCAGCCATGAGCACGGTACTTAAGCAAAACTTTGCGAGGAATTCATTTCTTTTACTAATATAGTACATTGAGTTTTCATGTTTTTACGTTCCTACTACTTTAATATACACATCACCTTGATTTGTTTTTAAAATTAAAATTTATTATTATTATTATTATTATTATTATTATTATTATTATTATTATTATTATTATTATTATTATTTTTCATTCTTGGGAACTCTACAATTTCATACTTTTTTAAATTTCTATTACGTTTTTTATAATAACGTTCTATAAATTCTTTACTGGTGTCCAACGGAACTATAGAGTAATCGACCTTTAACCTCGACAGTGATGTCAGTCGTAGTTAGTCATTATCTTTTTTCTCTTCGGTTAGGGGTTCCGCGCGGTTAGATCCCCTGGGGTTCCAGACGGTCACACACCCAGGAACTCGCGGGGTCTCGAGTTACTTAATCTTCGTGACTTCACGGAGAGTAGTTAAGCAATTTGGCGAGCAACGCCGTCATTTCGTAGAATTCCTTCTTCAAGTGTTTTCTAAATTTACTTATTTAACCGTCTTATTTAACCTATAAGACGGTTCGTAAAGAACAAGATGGTAGTGATTCGTGGAATTTAATAACCTTAAAATACTCGCATTTAGAAATTTAGAATTAGAACAACATCTTTATGAAAACATATTTTCCCGTTTACTAAACAATTCCCATTTATTGGACTTATTTATCAAAAAATCGTCTCGTATTTTCAAGTTTTCAAGATAATTTGATAATTAACGATAAACTAGCAGAATGTAGCATCTAAAGATTCTCATCTAATTAAACCACATTAAAAATGAATTTTGTCTGATGATGATGCAGCTCAGATAGAGCCCTAGCCTAATATCGGTGTAGTCGCAGAAAATCTGTAGACTTTCTCGCTTCACTGATAAATTATTTTGTATAAAAACTACAAAAGTCTGAGACATTACATTGTGCAAATAGAATAACTGACAATGGCACACAGTATGTGTTTGTAGAACGTACATGAGATTTATATCAGATTAAGAAATAATATTGTTTTATATAGTTCAATTTGTATCAGAAATAATGTTACACATTTGTAATCGTTTAAACATATCAAAGTTACACCGTATTGATTTGTAACAGTGAAACACTGAGTGTAACAATGTAACAGTTAAGGGTACAGTTTTCGCTTTCATATCAAGTACGACTAAGCTACTATTTAGTTAAAAGTTTCTTTCTATACCATGCACACCCATATGCAATTACACATCATAACGTGGAACAGTGCAGTTTCAATCAGTAAATTACTCTATGGGACCACGAAGTCCTTATAATTTGAATAAGAAATAAAAGAGAAAGGGTGTTATTAAGCGACTTTGTAGCGAACCACAAATTGAAGAGAGGGGTACCAGGTTTTTTAGCCAAAAGTAAAACTTCCATATAATCTCTTCTTTTACCGACATACTTTACTTTTTTCGTTTAATTGTGTTACTCTCGTAATAATGTTCCAAACCTTCCTCCTTGAACGTAGTCATTTTGTCATATTACCTTTTATCCTTATCTGTCGGGGATCGGTGCTGTTATTGCTGGAATATAGCAAAGGAAACTACAAAATCAGACTAACTGATCCTGAATGACAAAATTTCTTATTGGTTCTTATTGGTTTGAAGTGATGAAATAGCGATTTCCATTATACACATAACTAATTTCCAAAGCGCGCAGAAATAGAAAGAAAACTAAGCAGTCTCTGGTCTTGTGAGAGGTGTCTATGGTTTTGTATATCCCGTAAACTCGGGAAAATACAAAATGAAACAATTTGAATTATACTGAAAATTACAAATACTTTATTTCCTTTCCCGCCTAATGATTTTCTGGTGGAACCTTGCGGGAAAGAAAAGTTTCTCAATTTAATTAATTCCTTCATTTTAGGCATTACAATTAATGTACCTACACGGATCACACAAAATTCGATGAAGGATATTCATCAAATTATAATTAACAAAACTACTACTCGATATGAAGTTGAAACAAAAGATTTAGGATACAGTGACCACGATGCACAAATTCTTACCATTATAAGAAATGCGATCACTGACACAAAAAATAATACACGTATGACTAGATTGTTTACAAAAAGTAAAATAAAATTATTTATTGATTACTTGATGCAGGAGTCATGGGAAGCGGTTTACAATGCTGTTGATAAAACGACAAATATAATTCTTTTTTTTTCAATTCTTTCATTTCATTTTAACACTTGCTTTCCTCTTCAAAAAAGAAAATTAAATATTTCACGGAAAAGCAATTCTTGGATAACACAAGGGATTAGGACATGTTGTAAAAACAAGCGAATTCTTTCTTTGATTTCTAAACGTCATAACCTATCTCAAGATTTCCTTATCTACTTTAAAAAATACAAAACATTGTTACGAAAAGTCATAAGGCGGGCTAAAACCATGAAACACGATCAGGATATTTTGAACTCAAGTAACAAAACAAAAGCAATGTGGAATATAATAAAAAATACGACCAAATCAACTAGAAATCCTGTAGAGAATGTTGTTTTAAAATATAACGATATAAATGTGAACGACCCGGCAACAGTGGCTAGTCACTTTAACCAATACTTTTCGAAAATTGCTGCCGATCTCACTAAAGGTCTTCAGGCACAAAATTCGATAATAGACAGATCACCCAAAATTTTAGACACGATGTTCGTTTTCGAAACTTCTTCCTATGAAATTCTCAAAATAATCGGTAAACTAAAAAATAAATATTTGTCCGGTTTAGATGAATTCCCGGATGCTTTGTTAAAGACCTGTGCATATGCCATTATACACCCGTTAACTCACATATTTAATTCATCGTTATGCACCGGAACGTTTCCAGATATTTTCAAAACAGCTAATATTAAGCCGCTCTTCAAAAAAGGCAACAAAAATGAAATTCAAAATTATCCGCCCATTTCTCTTCTATCAGATTTTTCAAAAATATTAGAGACTCTTTTTTACGTACGAATGGAAACCTTTCTCACTAAACACGACGCGCTTTCATATTGCCAACATGGATTTAGAAAATCAAAATCAACGGAAACAGCTATATTTTCTTTCCTTAAAGATGTCGCCTCATCATTGGATCAAAACGAGGCATCTATTGGATTATTTTTAGCTTTTGACGTCATTGATCATGACATTTTACTTTCAAAATTACCTTCATATGGAATCCGTGGTATTGCTCTTGATTGGTTATGTTCATACCTTAAACAACGATCTCAGAGAGTTGAAATACCTTACTGGAATGATGGAACATTACGTACGCACCTTTCCGACTCTTTGTACATTACACGTGGAGTTCCTCAAGGATCGATTTTAGGCCCTATTCTGTTCCTACTTTACGTAAACGATATGCCCTCGACGATTCGAAACGGAAGAACGGTTCTCTTTGCGGATGATACGAATATCCTTTGCAATAAAGAAACCGTAAATAGTACAATATCAGATGTTTCAAATTGGTTCCAAATTAACAAATTAATAGTAAACGAAAAGAAAACGGTTTAATTGCAGTTTTCCATTTCAAATAAACAATTCTGTGCTTCATTGAAAATGAACGGTGTACCATTGACTGATGTTAAGGTAACAAAATTTTTAGGTCTCTCAATTCAATCAAACCTTAAATGGAATGTCCATTTAAATGAATTGAACACAAAATTAAGTTCATTATGCTACGCGTTCAGAATTCTTGCAAATTCAGTCAGCCTTCATACTGTTCGTTGTGTATATTTCGCGAATGTTCACTCCCACCTGAGATATGGCATAATATTCTGGGGAAATACATCTTGTAGCTCCCAGACTTTTAGTTTACAAAAACGAATTGTACGAATAATTACCTAATCCCACCCACGTGATTCATGTAAGTCTCTCTTCATTAATCTAGGAATTTGACCATTACCTTGTCTGTTTATTTACGAATCAGTGGTTTTTGTCAAAAATGACTTGCTTAAGGGCGGGAATATATTTTCAGAAAATGCCGATGTCTATTACTATAACACTCGACGTAGAAATCATATTCATCAGGTGACAGTATCAACAGCTCAATACAAAAAATTCACTTACAATACATGTACATTATTTTACAACACTTTGCCAGATGACATTAAATTCGATAGAAAAGTTTAAATCCCAAGTGAAATCGTTTCTGCTGTATAACTGTTTCTATACAATTAGAGACAATACTGAGCATCACAAGAAAAGTAACATTAATTTTAACAATGATACATAATGCATTATTTACCATTTGGACTGTATAAATGTGTATAAACAACCTGTAACAACTATTGTACTACAGCCTCCGGGTCAATGACCTCCATCTCGATCAGGTTTTTCGTCCAGTTTCCCTGATCCATTGAGCAAATGCTGAGATGGCCCCTTGTTTTGCTTCTGGACATAAATGTAACTTAATTTTCTGTGCACGTCTTCTAGAATTCAGTGGGAAATACAATTATTCAAATTAATGTTTCCATGTTGTCGCTGCAGGAAGTATTATTCCGAAGGACAACATGGATAAGAGCCAAAATTTATTGCTTAGTTATCCTTGAAAATAGATTTTATTACATGGGAGTTTTTTTAGTGGAATATGACTTAGTGTAGGGATCACAGAATTTTGAAAATGTGCACACAATTCACTTTTCCCCATAGCACGTCATACGCAGTTTGAACTGTTTTTTGACGTAAAATAAATAAATAAATAAATTCTCATATTCTAATATTCAGGGCGTCATTTCTTAGGACACAGCTGGCGTCATGAGACAGTAAGGATCCAAGGAAGAGGCCACCTACTATTAAATATTTGCTATTTAAGTGTTGCGTTTTTGGACAGAAACTTTTATATTCTTTGTATTTAATGAACTGTTGTAAGAAAGAAATACTTTTTGGAAATAATTTTTTTTTGCTGCTGCAAGCCACTATTTATATTTTAATTATCAAAAGGTATTTTAATTAATTAACACGCCACGAAATATCAATTTCGGTTTATTAATTAGATTTAAGAACTGCCTGGAAGCATATTTTGTAATAAGGAGAAGTGATCTTCCGACCTCTCAGAATTGCAGTTCGTCCCCCATCTTCGTCCTCTGTTAAACCGAAAATGAAGTTATTTCTATACACCTTGGGTCGTGTAATTCGTAGTCATAAGGAATGCCACAAGCGGAGAGAAACAGGAAAGGTGAGGAGGATTGGTTGCCATGGTGACGATTTCGTGTGCTGCTTCAACATTCGTTGATATTGCGCCTCGGAACCTCCACCTTCACGAACACGGTGTAAGGTCAACATTGGTTCTAAGAAGAGTACAGGTATATTTTTATTCTAAGAGATTAAACATACTTAAAAGATAACAGTATAGAAGCTTCGTTGTTTTCATGAGAAAAATCGTTCTTCATGCTCTGACGCAATTTACAGACGAATTTACAGGTTTATAGAGTTATAAACCCTTTTTGTAAATACTGAGTGAACAAGCACAGTGAAGGTGGGAAGATATTATGCTGTTTGAATAACAGCTGTAATTTTGTTACAGTGTTTTTTTTTGTTTGTTTTTTAATTCTTTGCGTCTTTACTCTGACTTTATTGACGCAACACGTCTCTTCGTTCCTTGTCGAGCGTTGAGCGCTTCTTAAGGAGTAATCCGCCATTAATATATTACCAAGCTGTATTTATATGGTTAGTTTCGTCTCATCTAGTCACTTGTCAAAGAGGACCGCCAGGTAGCATCTCTGCGTACGCGCCTTTTACTCTACGCGCCCCTGCGTCACTACCCAGCGGCCAGAATTGGGAAGGAATAAGGATAAGGGTAGGGTTAAGGACACTTCACAGGGGTTGGACTAGCCCTTGTGAAGCAGCGAAACTCGTTTTGTTGGAACAAATTTCCCATGAGATTCGATGGGAGTCGAACCCGGGCCTCAGTGGTGAAAGGCTAGCGACTTCGCAATGAGCCACGAGTTGTTTGATATCGTTATTATGGTATGATGACTAAAATATCTAATGAAACTCACGATGAGAGTATCGGCTTTTTTCGTGTCCTCCAATCACACGATAATCGTTTGGAAATTAAAACCTGAAAATTAGTTCGTACTTTACATACTTATACACTGAATTCGGAAATACATGATCTGTCATTTTTATAAAGTTGAACACAAATGTGGGAAATTTGTTTGTTTAATGCTTACATCTCTCGCGGTATTCACTGCACTCCTGACGTCAGTATCAGACAATCAGAATTTATTGTTGGAAATAAAAAATCGTAATTTGTCGTAAACTATTGTTATATATATTCTTCAAATGTTTGATGTAAAACCAACATTACAGCTAGATCGAATTCCACCGCTGTCTGGAGGAGAATTCCAGAAGCTGGCTGCTCTGATTAGTAGCTTTTCGTAGTTTCTCCAATAGATACCAGGTGACTGACAGTCAAACGGGTATGACCGCAAGCGCTAATACGGTCCTAAATACTTTTCCGCACCTCTCCCCTTACACACACATATTTACTTGCAGAACACTACCACACAGTCGAGAGACTAGTAGGCAGCTTCGAGTTTCGCCCGGTTGGGGTGGTGCCTCGCTGGGGAGATACGTGAAGGCATGTATGTTTTAAGTAGTGCTCGTGGCGAGGGTGACAGTTCTTTGTGTGATACTTCTATACCCTAATCCTTCCACAATTTCTTGGTCTGATAGGAATTAGCATCCGGAAAATAGTATAAGCAAATAGGGCCATGGGCTACCATGGTTAATGAGTAATGGTACAGGACCGATATAGTCCTAAATGATGTGCGGGTTGCGCGTGGGGTCTGTTCACTGTTAACGTCCCCGGGGTAGTAGTAAGTACTGCGAATGGACCTGTAGGCGCTTGGCGAGGTATTTTAAGCGCTTATAAATGACAGCTTGGAAGAGGGTGCGGCAAAACCACAGAGATTGTACACACATTTGTTTGCATTTGCGATTGGGTTCCATGTTAGAACATATTTCTTATCCCGAAATGTCACCTTTTTATATTTGTCACATTGGTCCACATCACAGTTGTTGAGGGTCTCACCCGTCTTTACCTCAGATTTGTTTGACAATCATGCCCATTTCTATTCCTTTATCCAATCCCTAAAAAAAAGTCCCGTGTTAAGGGAGTATCTCTGTTGAATAAAGCCTTATCTCTTACCCGTCAACCTCTCCGTGCAGTGCAGTGTATGTGCATAACTTAACCTCTTATTCACAAGTGCACAGTGCAATCTGCAGCGCGACACGACCTTTACAAAAAGAGTTGTTGGCGTTAGGGGGTCAGCCGGCTGACACTGTAGGCGGCAGATGTTCATTACACGAATGAATTTAAGTGCATGTTTTACGTTCAACGCCTTTATAACAGTTTCTTTACAGGTTTTACAACTTGTTCATTATGTGGTGTCTATAATACGACGTTGCAACTATACAACTTTTACAGCTGACACCGATTTTAGTTATCACAATTAGGAACTTGCTATCTTGTTCTGCCTTGAACTTGTGACTCGTTTTCGCCTCATTCATGCACATGGATACGAATTATCCACGTCACTTACATGCAATTACTACGTGTACTTTGGAACTCTGCTTTGGCATCATTTGGCACTTGGCTGAAACGAAATATTTAACTAGGACTACAAGGCGCATTTGGCTGCTTGCACATGTTCTTCGTATTTTGTCATTAGGACGTACTGCTCAAAAGCAGCAGTAGGTAAGAGACGAGAGATGATTGAGGTATGCCACACTCGACTTTGAAGGTGCATTATATTTGTGTCCTTCTGTAATCTGAACTTGGAATGTACTTTGTGTTTATTAATGTATGTTCTTCAGCGTGTTATTAAAAGAGTTCTTTTATATCTAATAGTTTCCTAATTATAGCTTTTCATTATTTAACTATTCCATATAATAATTATTCTCTTTAAATTGAACATGTTTCCATGTATTCATTATTTTCACTTCAATTCTCAGTATTAGAATACCGTTAAATCATTAGATTTCTTCCTTCGCATATCCCGGCTAGCAGATTCGTGTTATGACACAGCCATGTGTGAATCAACGCCACCAGGAAAATAATTCAACTGCTTCTTAGGTCGATTTGGACTGATTATGTTGATTCGTCTCTGAATACTTGTGTCAATTAACCTCTCTCCTTATAAGTTGAACAATGAATAAGAGTTGCACATTTTTCACAGGTGAAAATAACTTTCCAAAAGGTAGTTGTAAAATGGTGAGTTGCAGTAATCCGGTTTCTGGATAATTTGGATGGAGCATACAAGATGGTGATTTTCCTGATTATACTACAGCAAATATTTTTGCTATGGCACTTTGTGGATAGTTTTTCATTTATTTACAGTCGCATCCACTAGGAAATTAGCGAATTTAGAGGCAATTTTGATTGATATTTTTTAAATAAATCTCATAATAATTATAATCTTATTAGGAAACGGAACAATATGAGTAATAGGAATACCTTTAGAGATCTGGACTCTGGAGATCTTGGAACATAATTATTAAGTTATTTTTATGTTTTACTCACAACACATAAAGAAGTAATGTAACGTTCTGAATGTCTTTTTAGTGTGAAATGCAAACATAGCGAGCTCGTTTCGCAGAACTAGGCGCACGGTAGGCAGACCTTCGCGATGTCGCGTTCGTCGCGACTGCGAATCGTTGCTACAAGTTACGCTCCGTGGAGCACGAAATACGAGCACCCGTACGAGCAATAGGATTAGTCATGGATGTTTCTCAGAAAATGCAATGCTGCTAATCTACTCCAGCCTTCGGGATGCCTGCTTATTCCGACATTCCTGGAAATTCAATTGGAGGACCGAACCCTTTCTAAAGATGTTCTGAAGCTGCTACTACTACTACTACTACTACTACTACTACTACTACTACTACTACTACTACTACTACTACTACTACTACTACTACTACTACTACTACTACTACTACTACTACTACGGAATTGTTCACAATCTTTTTATTGTATATATACGAAAAATATACAAGAAAAATATGAAATATAAAAATAACTGACGATTTTAGTATTTATAGTTATTTTACTAGAATTCTTTATCCCAACAGATCTATAAGAATAATAATACATCACTTTCCAAGTAATTTATCAGTAATCTTTTGACCCAATACTTGGTCCCCCGTTGGATTCGAATTCGCGATCATTTAAATCCAGGTGCCTGCTGTCCCTCGTTATAATCCCCTCTAGCAGTGCCAATAAATAACGTATTTCCACTAGATTTACAATAGAATCACTAAAGCAGAGTAAATTTTTCACAGCGTTGGAATTTTCAATTTCGATGCCTCTGAATGAAAACTCATAACAGAATTGGCGAGCAAGAGCTCAAGCAGAGATCATCCAATAAACTTTATTTGCGAAGCGTCTCATCGCGTAGCACCAAGGACTTTTTTTATCAAGATATTTCGATTAATTAGTTCTCGTCGCCGAGGAGAGAGGTGGCGATAGCAATCGATATCGGATCATAAAAAGAAATTTGCTTCGCGCAAACATGCGCTTCCACACCAGGAATCCTGGAAACGACTCGTTCTTTCTCGCAGACAGCGCCTTCTCTTGCCAACCGTCCGCCGGCCCCCAACCCCATCTCATTCCTCCCGTCCCACCCCGCCCTGACTCCCCCTACATTGAAGCGAACGTCGCTTCATCTCCATTTCTGCATTCCTGCCCCCACCGTACCCTACCTGGTATTCTCAACCCTAGCTTGCCTTCTCTGTTTACCAATTCCCCTGCATTCGTGGTTCTGAAAAAACGAATAGTAGTATGAGAGGAGCCTACATTGGGAAGAAAATAAATAAGTAAATAATAAATAAGTTAAAATGTTTATAAGTAAATAAGTTATTAAGGAATAGGTAATTATAAAATTTAAATTAATAATTATAAATACATTTAATTATAAATAAATAAAATCAATCAACAAATAAATTTGATTGATTGATTTTTTCGTGTTTCCGGGCGCGTTAACTGCTTTGGTCATTAGTCTTATTAGTGTAGTGCATGTTTTTCTCCGGAGATGGCGGTGATCTTCCCCCGCCGGATGGCGAGACCCGGCGCCGACCTACCGTCGGCTAGTGGGGTTTCCCCCTAACTAGGACTCTCCCACCAGCGGGGCACCGCCCCAGCCGGGCAAGCTTTAAGCTCCCGACCGGTCTCCCGGAATATGTGGTAGTGTAGTGCACGTTAGTGTAAGTGTGTGTGTAAAGGGTGAGGATAGGACAAGGAAGAGGAAGGACAGATCGCGAGCGGTCCGAGGCCCGTTTGGTAGGGTACTGCTCCGGCATTCGCCTGGTGTTGATAGGAGAAACCACGGAAAACTACCGATCAGAGCAGCCGGCCGCTAGAATTCTCCTCCAGACAGTGACTGAATCCGACCTAGCTGAAAAGCTAGTGTCGAAAATCCTGCCGCCGCGGCGTCAGGACTCGAACCTAGGACCTCCCGGTCAGAGGCACTGCAGTGACATCAGTTGATGCACAACAAATAAGTAAATCATTAAATAATAACATAAGCATATTAAGGGGCAAATGGGAGAGAGTGTCTGAGAAGCAAGTGCGGAGGCGACGGTGCAGACGATCATTTACTGCGCTGTTTCATATCAGCTGCTGAGGAGGCTAAAGACTGGAAAGAGAGTACGTGACGCCGGCTCCAGGAAAGAAAAAATAGTTTAGAAAGAGTTTCGTTGATTAGCAGGTTTTCTCCCTTCAGACGGTTTTCCTCAGCCGTACCTAATGGTTTCCGGAGAACAAATCTTAAAATTTAATATTTACGAAAAAATATTTTCCACTAGCTCATGCTACAATCATTGATAAAAATGATTACTTCGTCGTTTACTAGCATATGCTTAGTATGTATGTACGATAACGAAACTTATGTGATACTGCAAAAAATCGATGCCGAGATTTTGACGGAAATTCATGTTGTTTTTTTTCAAAAAAATGTCACACCATTCGTCAGTCTGTGCATCACTGAATAACACTAACGACCAAACTGTACACAGGATTTAATACCAAGTTATTCTTCGATCTATCTGTCCGAACTCTAGATTCTGCAAATTTGAAATGGATTTTTAATTTTGGAAAGTACTTATCATTAAGGACCTAGGCTATTTTCAAAATTTTCTTACAAACGGTTCAAAATTTTTATTTTAAATTAATTGGTGGGGTATAGAACGCACTGGAACTACATTACAATAAATGAGCGCCATGATAATTAAAGTCATGTTAGAGTTGTAAAACGTATGTAATGATTTTGGAATATCCGGAATGCTACCATTCACATTAAAGGTGAATTTAATAATTCAATACATCCGTAGATACAAGCTTCAAATAATCCATTATAATAATTCTCGAAATCGTAAACGTTTTTTTAGTTTTCTTTCTTCATTGTAAGAGTTCTCCCCGTTGCAATGTCACTAGTGGTAGTGGAAACGTGTTTCTCTACTAATAGGAAGAGCGATGGTTTAAGTACTCAGACAAACTTATGTTTTTCTTTATTTGCAACATAGCATGAAAAAGGGAAACAGGAAAGCTCAGTTGAAGATATTGGTTTCCGTATGTATGAGATTTTTGCTAGTTTTTGCAGAGTTTTTGCACTTCCAATTCATGACCCTACGAGCCGCTACTGATTTTAGATAGAAACCGTTATGAAGAATACGAGGACGCCTCTAGTAGGTTCCAGCATCTTATTTGTTGTAATATTCCATAACTCTTTTTAAACATAGAAATCTAAATTCAACTTGTTCATTTTCGTGGTACATGAAGACCTAATATTTATAACTTTTAATTTATACATCATTTCATTTTTAATTTAAAAAAATTATTACTGTTTTAATAATTATATAAATATTTTATTTCATACTTTGGACATTCCTTGACTCTAGCAAAAGAGGAATCGATTGAATAATAAAATTTCACAGAGAATCAATAAATAAGATTTCTTTTCACTAATTGTATCCGCTTCATTTCAAATGGATTCCATTGGATGTCTTTCATCCCTTCCGTCCAACTTCTTGCCGCCTGGTGCCTTGCCCGTTGCCTTCCCCGCCTGCCGCCCCCACTCCTCCTGCCGGGCGCTCGACGACTTGCCCTTCAGTCGCCCCCCCCCCCCGTAGGATTCCCTCTACCCACTGCATGCGCACTCCGCGGTTCTCTTGCCTCGCACTGCCCTCCTCCTTCCGCTATCACTTAACCGTGAGCGATCCGAGAGCGAGAACACAAATTCCTGCAACTCCTTGCGGAATTCTAGTGAACAAAGCGAATTCGTAGGATTTCAGGATTGTCCGTTTTCCACTCTTGCTTCCCCATTTCTAAAGCCGTCACTTATCACTTATTTATCGTACCACTTGCTACTCCTGCTATGAGGTGGGATTTGCTTCAAGGAATGATAACTACTGGTGTTCAACAGAACATATTTTCTCGAATTACTTATAACTTTTTAATTTTCGAAAATTCAGAGATCTCAATGAATTTTACTTCAGGAATTTTTTTAAAAAATGGAGTAATTTTTGAGAATTTCTTTTATAAATTGCCTTCACTTCTCACAAAAATGACGCAAAGACTACTAATAATTTTCAAAAATTGTATATGATCTTATTTAAAGATATATTTCTTTAGATCAGATTTCAATAAGAAAAAAACCTATGATCAATATTGTCGTTTTTCAATGTTAAGTTTTTTACGATTTTCGAAAATGAAGTTTGCTGAAAATGAGACATGTGGATTTTTTTTAGAATCCTTTGCTCTATTCGAAGGGAAAATTTAAAAGAAAAAACGGAGCAGTTTTTGAGAAAATATTTTTTTAATTGGCCATAATTAACGGAAAATCACACAAACAACTACTCGTATTTTCGAAAAATTGTTCATGACCTTATTTCAAAACCGATCTTCCGAAAACAGATTTCATTATAAAAATCTACATCTTCAATCTTGTTTAAAATAGGAAGATGCCGAAAAAATTTTGAACTTTTTACAGTTTTCGAAAATTCAATGATTGTAACGAAAATAGGACCTGAAACTTTCAAGTGCCGTTTATCCTATCAGAGAAAAAAATGAATCAAAAAGTTTGGAGCCATTTTTGAGAAAATTTTGAAGATATTATGGCTTATGAAATGTACCCCCAAATATCAAAACATACGTTTCAAACTTGCAGAGCCTCGATTTCGGCTACAACAATAGGGGAATATCAATTTTCAAGAAAATCGTCAATACGGTTTTAGGCGCCGGCGTTGATTGCATATGAATGATCTCAGTCGTTTTACTGTTAACGAATTTTTCGGTATCAAAAATCCACTAAACGTGAATTCTGACTGTGTGTGAGAGAGGATATACATTATTTACTACATATAAGGACACGATTTATCCCCTTTCTCGATACCATGGCCCCACAATACGAGTTTTTCCGTTAAAATATCGCGGATTTTTGCAGCAGCATTACAATACATTCTCTTTATTGCGTATGTAGTATGAAGAGAATGTAAAAATGACCAAGTGCGTTGAGCACCGACGTCGCTATCGTCCGCATATCATGTATCTAGCTCATTGCTCAGTTCCAGGACACGTCATTGCCTTAATCGGCTTAGCGCGAACTATCAATATCAAACGACTGTCTATTTCTGAAATTGCCTTTGTTCAGATGGGGACTCTGGTTTGCGAGAAGTATCTTATAGTTGTTGGATTTCAGTTGCAATAGGACAGAGCCTGGACATTCCGCGCTGAGCCAGCGACCAGTTCACATCGTGCTCCGCACAGCTCAGAAGGTCTCAATTTGACTCAGTGCAGTTGACTCAGTATCAGTGACTTTAACATTGTGTATCGTACAGATAATTAAACGTTACAAGTGCAGCGAACCGAGCTAAAGTCGTGCTATCAATTTTTCAATATTAATAGCAGTTTTCAACCACCAAGCCCTGACCTAGGTCAGAGCATATCGGGAGCCATGGCGCTCCTGTATAACACAGCCGATATGGACATCACCTACGAGCAACTAGGGGATCAACACATCCTCGCAGATTCTTCAGGCAGCTCCTTCAATCACATCAATGGAACCACCCAGAACCTGCAGGCAACAAACCTCGAACATGGAAACGGTACTCCAGCCGCCGACCCAACACAAGGCTCCAGTAAGGTCAGTCATACCAACGCGGCCAGCGGCCTGCCTCGCGGCCAAGCAAGCCACGACCCCGCCAACATCAACGGCAGTGATAAGACCAGTAACAGTGCAAAAAGAGGTCACGGTGACAGTACCCCCCTCGGCGGCCCATCCAAAAAACAACCCAGCAGCAGTGAATATAATGTGCCTATTAGCAATAGATATGCTCCTCTTGAAGAAAATAGTGACCGTGACAAAAGATTCAACTCCCTGGAAGACGAAGAAACACACGAAGTCGAGAACATAAAAATTCCCCCCATATTTGTGAAAGACATTCCGAACATTAATCACTTCAACAAAGAGATTAAAAAGCAAATTACCACTCAATTCACATCTGACATGGCAAACAACAAATTTAAGCTATCTCTTTTAGAAAGGCCATCAAATATCTCTTAAGCACAGCCAGACAATTCCATACCTATAAGGATCCCTTAAACAAGAAATTCTCAGTAGTTTTTAAAAACATTCACCAGTCAGTAACTCAGAAAGAGGTATACGAAGATTTGCATCCAAAATATCCTTCACTGATTAGTGTCACAAGACTATACAAAGACAACATTCCCATTCTGGTTATTGCAGCAGAGTTCGACGGGCATCAAAGTATTGAGGAAGTGTTAAAAATTAATGTATCTGTATGTAATCTGTGTGTCAAATCTGAAAAAAGACGTAAAACAAATGTGCCAATACAATGTTTAAGATGTCTGGACTTCGGCCATACAAGAAACAACTGCAATAATGAAATTGTATGTGCATTATGTGCTAAAGACCATTACACGGCAAAATGCCCACAAAAAAACTTAACACCAACATGCCACAACTGCAAGGGCCCGCACCGTGCGGACATTCGGTCCGCAGAATGTAATTATTTTAAAAAAATTTCAGAGACCAACAAAAGCAATTCTAAAACTACTGCCCCCCAAGAAAATTCAAACAACAATACTTCTGCCCCTATACTCACAAATCACAATTTTCCTAATCTTCGTTATAATCGAACCATACCTGGCTTTACTTATCAAGAAAACCCAAACACAAACCAGCATAGCACTAAAAACACACACCAAAATGTAAATAATAACAACAATAACACAAACTCAATAATACACACTATAGTCAACAACATTACAAATTACTTAATGGGCATAATCAATAGTATCATTCCAACCATAATAAACAGTATTCAAAATTCAATCACATCTTACTTTAATAACAGTAATGCCAGAACAGTGTAGTAAAGATTTAATCATACTAAACTGGAATGCTAATAACATCTCAAACAAAAAAAAATGAACTAAAATATTTCTTAAAAGATAAAGGAATACAAATCGCATGCATCACCGAAACGCACCTCAGTCCAGACAAGACATTTAACCTATCAGGATTTAATGTAATAAGAAAAGACAGAGTAGATCAAAAAGGGGGAGGAGTTCTCATACTTATTGAAAAATCAATTCCGTATATACAATCTGACACACCTCACACTCCAGGGTTAGAAACCGTTGCAATTAAAATCCCTATAAACAATAGAATCACAACCATAATATCAGCATACAAACCACCCCATATTAAAATGAAAAACACCAACATAATTTCCCTTCTTCAACAGAATACCCCGATGATTCTACTAGGTGACTTAAATGCATAACATACTAACTGGGGTTGCAGAGTTTCCAACAATGCAGACTCTCAACTACTTAAAATAATAACAGACTTAAACCTAACTACACTTACGCCATACGAACCAACCCATTTCCCACACGACAGCAGCAAACACCCTGACATATTAGATATAGCAATTACTAACACAAATACAGCTTATCATTCAACCCCAGTATTTGAGATGGATTCAGACCATCTTCCAGTATTAATAACCACTAAAATAATTCCTCCCCCACATGCTCCAACTCAGAAACTAAACACCCAAAACATAAACTGGGAATCATTCAGGAAAATAGTGAGAGCCAAGACACCACAATTCAAAATATTAAACTCTCCCCTAGAAATAGACAAATCTGTCATGCAGATAAACGAAATAATAACAAACACAATTAATAACACAATTAACACTTGCAAGACAACACACCCACATATTCTCTCATTCAGACAAAACCAAAACTACCCAAAGAAATAATAGAAATAATCAACACACGCAATAAAACTAGAAGGCTATGGAGCAACAATAGAATTCCACAACTGAAAAAAGAGCTAAATCTCCTTAATCATATAACAAAAAAAGCAATTAATCTACACACCCAACAATCCTTCAACACCAAAATAGAATCACTAAGTACCTCAAATAAATCACTTTGGCACTTCTCAAAACGTCTTCTAAACAAAAAAATAACCATGCCACCCCTCAACACGGCACAAGGTATAAAATATGCTCCACAAGACAAGGCAGAAGCACTAGCAGAACACTTCGCTCAAACATTCGAACCTAATAATACATCCGTACAATCAGACCACCAGGCAATAATTGATTCAAATAGAGCACCAAACTATGACGTCCCTCAGAGAATAAAATTCATTTCAATAATCACCTAACAAAGTCAGAAGCTATCCCAAATCATCAATTTGGTTTCAGAAACCATATCTCAACTGCACACCAATTACTCAGGATAACTGAATATATTCACACTAGCTGTCAAGAAAAGAAACACACAATAGCAATACTCTTAGACGTATCTCAAGCTTTTGACAGAGTCTGGCACCCCGGATTAATCTACAAACTCAAAACTATAGGAACACCTAAATACCTACTAAACATTATCACACGATTTATATCAGACAGATCTTTCACAGTAACCATAAACAATCATAGCTCCAACCCACGCACAATAGAAGCAGGACTTCCACACGGCTCACCACTATCCCCAACGCTATTTAATCTTTACACAGCAGACATCCCCATCACACGTTACACGCAACTTGCACAGTTCGCCGACGATACGGCAATATTCATATCAAGTCGCACGTTGTCATATAGCAGTACAAAAATTCAACAACATTTAAACAAAATAGATGAATGGGCAACAAAATGGAAAATCAAACTAAACCCGAACAAATCAAAATCAAAAATTTTTTCATTAAGACCATTCTCTGCTCCCCACCCATTACTATTAAACAATAGCATAATAAACTGGACGCCATTGAATCAACCTATCAAATACTTAGGACTAAACCTCGATACAAAACTCAACTGGAAAAACCACATCAACATTAAAATACAACAGGCCAAAGTGAGATTAATCCAACGCAAACCATTACTGAATAAAAACTCCAAACTTTCATTAACAAATGCAATAACACTATACATAACCATCATAAGACCCATAATGCTATATGCATGTCCCATATGGGCAAATGCCGCACCATCCAACGTAAAAAAAATACAAATAATACAGAACAGATTCCTCAGAACAATCACCAACGCCCCATGGTTCATTTCAAATCAACAATTCCACAGAGAATTAAACATGAACCCAATCACTTGTCAAATAGCACGCATATCCAATAATTTCTACTCCAACATAAACGCAATAGACCAACTAAAACAATACAATCTAGCCTCAACGAACAACACACAGACCAGAATAAACAATAGATACCCATTTGATTCATTCCTCAAAATATCCTCAAACATTAGTGAACAGTAGATACTCTCATGAGTAACTACCCCAATGTAGTAGCAATAGTAGAATTAGGTTAAGTATAGTATTAAGTTAGTAGTAAGTCATCATTACATATGAAAGAGTGTAATACTGAACTATGTACAACCCAACAAGCAATAAATAAATTTAAAAAAAAAGGACAGAGCCTGACGTTCTCACTTATCGTGACTCGGTTCTGAGATCAAAGGGATTACATTTCCACAGCAAATCAGAGAGGCATTCCGATTCTGACATACTGGAATCGAACGATTATTTTAGCAACAATTCGGATACATCTCCAGTCGTGATGTTTGATCAAACTGAATTTCCCTCAATATAAAACTGACTGGGACCTCCCAGCCATAATCCACGGCATTGTGTTTGAGCCTTACTGCCAAGAATGTGGACTTTACTGCAACCGCAAAAACTCACCTATCTGTGATGATAATTTCAATTTCAAGGAACTTGCTTATAAAGTTATTTTGGCTTGTCGTGTTGGCTGGTTGTTGCTTTGCTAGTTATCGACTGACAAAATCGTCTTATTATGCATACCAGCATCATCCCATGAGTTTTTCAACAGAGACGGATTATCTTTATTGGAATACTTCTTTTCCACAAATTGTTGTTTGTGAGGTTGAAAGTGCAAATAAGGTCCCTAATTCCGCAGACTTTGTTATGAAATACTTCCCTGAACTACCCGGTCGATCCATGTTCATCACATTTAATTTGCCCGAACGTCTGAACACTGACAACGTACACTCGCTCTCTACCATCAGATCACTCCTCATAAAATATGTGGCGAACGCTATGATCCCGCACCTGCTTGAAACTCTTGCCCATGGGCGCTCGCCTCCCTTCTGGTTCGTCGCCGCAATCCGCTCTCCAGACTTTCTTCCCGCCAGCCGCTTCCGGGGAGCGGAGCTCGCCTCGGCTCTAGTTGGCGCTCTTCCCCCACCTCTCCTCGCCACTCCCACTGTCCTCGGCTCTTCTCTCCGGCTCCGCCGCCGCCGCCGCTGCTGAGCGCGGATCTCTGAGGCGCGAGGCGGCGAGCGCGCGCGCCTTCGCTAGCCCTCTGTGGAAAATGATTCCTTTCCTTGAACGCTCCATTCCGGGAGTCTGGTTTCTGGAGATACGGGAGGAGGTTCAGGGGTGGAAACCGGATATTGAAGTAAGAAATAATTTTCGAGACTCGAACGAGAGACGCGACAGGGCGGCAGGCGGCACAGGCGTCGCGCGGCCCCACGCGCCGCGCCGGCTCAGGTCCATTCAACGGCGTGGCGTGGCGGGATAGGGTGGGCGTGGCGGGGGCGGAGGGGAGAGGCGGGGCGGGGCGACGCGGTGCGTGTCGGGACGGGGCGGAGCGGGGTGAGGCGGGCTTGCGGGGCGGGGCTGGACGGGGCGGAGGGCGGGGAGGGGAGGGGAGAGAGGCGAGCTCACATATCGCCGCCGTTCAGGGAAGCTCTGTCTCCGGCCGCCCACGCATCTTCTCGCCGGGATAAGCGCCCTCGTATCAAAGAAACGAAGTGCGTCCTTTCCGATGTAACTGCCGTATAATGGAGCCGAAGAAAATAACGGAAACTCGACATCATCGAAACATCTCACTCTCATCAAATAGCTCTGCAGGTAGGTTATAACTGTAAAAGAAAATGAAGTGATAAGCTCTACAAAGTCTGTAAAAGTGTGTTTTATAATATGATCATTTCAAATCCGTAACCTATCATTTACAGAAAAGGTAGAAGCTTACTATTAAGAAAGAGAAATTTATAATTTTAATGGCTCATCTTATCAGAGTCCTTCCAAACTTGATAAAACATTCGAATTACCATTATCAACAACAGAAATGAAAGCTTAGTTGAGGAAGTTTCAGTAAAAAGGGTATGGACGATATTTTCGTATTTTGAAATGAGGCGTGAAATAATTTTCGTGCCTGCCACTTTTACGATATATAATACGATATATAATGAATTAGAGCTCCTTATTAAAATTTGTATAAATAAAGCTTAGGATGCGAAATATTGCAATGTATATTGCATATATTTTTCCAAATTAATAAAGAAATACGCGAAATTAATACTAAGATTACACGCCCTTTCTAAGGAGATGATAGCCAGACATGTTTTATGAACGCCCTTTTTATATATGGTCTTGTTTTACTACAATAACGAAAGACAATACATCTTACGAAGCAAAAGGTTTTCTGAAAGAGTTTGAAATAAGATAATGAAAGTACACGGATATCAGTTTCAGAGTCTTTTACAAAACATGAATAAAAATTAGTTGAGATTGATAATGACCATTAGGCAAATCAATTTAAAATAAATAAATCACACAAAGTACAAGAAAAGAAATAGTTCTTTAATTCTGTATTGTGCAGATAGAAAAATATCTATCTGCACCTTAGAACTTTCACAAAAGCACTAATTGTAAAGTAACCTCTTGGGTTTCAACAGATATTTTATTAATTCATTCATCTTTACAGCATTTTCAACGATTATGGTTTGCGGTTTTCATCACCTCAGTCAGGTGGATCTTCTTCTACTAATTATCTTTGTTGTTTGTTTACAGTACGTTTATTTAAGTAGTTTCTTTCAACAATCTTTTTCTTAGAATACATATATCGTCTCTGAAACAGTCACTTAAATTTGATTTACTATACGTATTGAATCTTAAAAATACTTTGGAAACTCTTAAAAGCAAACAATACGTCACCAGTGACTAAACACACAACAAAATAGTAACCTGATCTCATCAACGAGCAAAATGTACACAGTGCACGGCGTTCTTTACATTACCATTTGAAAATCAAATTCAAAGAAGTGGTAATGCAATTTTGCAGAAATAAAAAAATCAAGTGGAATCGAAAACATAATACTCATAAAACGCTACACGCCCGTTTTGACCTCGTCAGTTAATCCCTGCGTCATAGTAGAGTTAAAAGAGCATTTCAAGTGATTTGGATTTTATGTTATTGATATACGAGTGACCGGGATATTTTTCCCCACGAAAGCAAATCTCCATAATGGCACACGTTAATCCGTCTCCAGGATATAATATGATTGTGTCTCGACCGTGTAACCTGGTCAGAAATGTCTGATACCCAAATAATAATAATAATAATAATAATAATAATAATAACAACAACAATAACAAGAATACAATACACAATTAAATAATACAATAAAATGAAAAATACGCTGAAAGGCCAGCAACCAAATACATTTGCAATTACGGATTAATATTAATATTTTAACTAAAAGCATATATTCGCACCTACATACACATTCTAAACACATACTTTAGAAGCATCATTCAACACTGTCACTACATCTATCAATCACAGTGCCAACCATCTTAGGTCTACATACATATATTCATTACTCCATTCATCTCTCTCTCTCTTTCTCCCCCTCTCTCTCTCACACACACAGACAGAGAGACACGAGAGCATCCGTGTGCCAACACATGCGTACACATTTTTTTTCATCTTCATACCCTACGTGCCCCAAGCCATATTTCAGCATATTTTGGTTCGAAATCATAACCTCCTCACACAGACTCCGACTTGCACTGACGTTTGCGATGATACTACACAGGCCCCCGCGAATACACGGACACATATGGATTCACGCGCACGCGCTCGCTTGATTTCACACACGCTTTGAATAAATACATTTCACATATAATCTCCACAACAGTCTTTAAACCAAAAACATTTGACAAATACCTAAATTAATAACATCTATATTTAATATTTATTTCTCAATCTATTTACACTTTTGCCCGGCCAGTCCCAAATGCTTCCCAGGTAATTTTATCGAGTATGAAATGAACTATAATTAATATATGAAATTAAATTACTACCAAATATGTGTGTTGATATTGTATTTTTTCACTTTTGAATTTCAGAGGAACGAAGCTGGTGAGGCGCAGTAAAATCGTTTCTAACAGAAATAATATCGTGATATAAGTTATAAAACTAAGTAGAATTTAGTATAATCACTAAGATAATATTAAGAGAAACGGGAGAGTGGTTCACTCAGTTCGGCTGAATGAATATGTAACACGACCACATAGCGATAACAGAGGAAACATTTAAAATTATAACAAAAATAGTTAAATATTTGTAAAACTAGAAATAGTAACGTAGTATGCATTGCTTCTTTTCGCAGACGATGGACTACAATTAAAAGATGGATCATCTTATGATACTGGAAGTCATGTGACAAGGGCATGGTGCAATGGTGAATCTTCACGAAGAATCATTTGAGGACTCTTCCAGACCGAAAATTAAACGTATTAAATGATGAACTATATGTCTAAGAACACTCTTATAAGTCTACTAATAAAAAGAAAATATGAGATCTTCACTCCTCTCGCGGCAGCGGCGCGTGCTCATCCCGAACGCCCCACGTGCAGTTTTTCACACGCGCTCGCCAACCTTGTCTTCGCATACCGATCTCGTCAGGTGGCGCGGTCGCCACTCGCTCACATGGGTGCAGGCGATAGCAGATGGCCGGCCCGCAGCGCCGCGCCACACCACGGATTTTCACCTCTGCTCAGAAGAAATGGTGCGCGCTCAATATGAAGGGAATATGTTTTCTTGTGAAGCGGCGCCGTCACTCTTGCCCGCTTAACGGTGCGCGGCGGCCCGCGGGGGTTCGAAACGGAGGGGACGGGGAGAGGTGAGGGATGGAGGGGATGGGGGTGGCGGGGGATGGCACGGGGGGAGGTTGCGGAGGTGGCGTGGGCGGCGAGAGAGGCAGGAGGTGGCGGGGATGGGCGAGAGTGGTGGGAGATGGCAGGGGTGGCGGGAGGGACGGGGGTGGCAGGAGATGATAGGAGGTAGGGGATGGACTGGAGTGACGAGGGGTGGCTGGGATGGTAGGAGATGGAGGATATTGGGAGAAGATGGTGTGGCGGCAGATGGTGAGAGTGGCAGGGGGTGGAGAGCGGCAGGGATTGCAGGGGTGGCAAAAGATGGCGGGAGTTGCCTGGGGGCGGGAAATGGCGGGAAATAGAGGGAGGTAGCGGGGACGTCAGAAGATGGCGGGGTGGTGGAGTGGCGGGGTGGCGGGGTGGTAGGGTGGCGGGGTGGCGGGGGGGGGGGGGGGGGGGGGGGGGGGGGGGGGCGGGGGTGGCGGGGGTGGCGGGAAACAGCGGAGAACGGCGAGGAGTCTTGGTTGCTGGTCGCCTCCGGTGCGCGTTGAAATTTATTTTCCTATTTCCTTCCCGAGTCTTTCGCTCGTTCGTGTCACCTTATCTTCCTTGAACAGACTATCGTGACATACGAGATAAAGGACTTCTCTCATCTTCCTGCAGCTATTGGTCATGACCGGTTCAGTAATCCCAAATGATTTGAACGAAAAGGTAGTGAGGAAATTTCCTTCTCCCACCTCGCAAAAAGCAATACTTTCACTGTGAAGTTTTTCTTTCGATATGAATTGAGTTCCAAACTGAGTACTAATACCCAAAGAAGACTCATTCTTTTGAATCTTATATTGTAGCGAAGCATTTATTTCCGTAGCTGCACAACTGGTTTAATCAAAATGTTGAAATAAACGTTATCAAAAATCGTAATTATTTCTGTGAATGTAAACTCACGTGCGTGAATATTACGTACGCGAAAAATTTTTCACGCGTTTCTTTTTTCTTTTACGTTATATTATTCTTGCATTAAGGATTGTTGCGAAGAGTACAATATTTTTAAAACATATTCCTGTCGAGAATTGCTAGGATAGTTGTCCAATATATCGGACTGAATTTAAAGAATTTCGAATATATAACCTTACAGGAATAGGGAAAACCAAATTGACACATCAGAGTTATTTGTAACTATAATTGACTCTTGTAAGAAGCCGAGGTTTTTTAGAAACCATCAATAGTGTCAATGAAATAAAAAAATGTAGAATCGCTTTACTGTCTCAGTGAACTAAAAAACTGTAAATACTTCCATTATTAACAGTATAATTTATTAACTTACAGATATTTTATTAGAATATTTTTATTGATAAAAGATTTCTGATAAAAGAGCCGAGTTGCCCGAAAAGTTTTGTGAGGAGAAAAATCTGGGTGACTAGCACTTCATTATGCCAGACTCAAATGAGAAAAAGTTCAACGGTAAACCTCAGGTAGTTTTTCAAATACCATTAAACTGATGAATATCGGCCAAACACGCGGAACCTTTACACCTACAAAATCAGCGCCTTAGCTGAAGAATGTGCAAAATGTGACAAATGAATATACGCCCAATTTGGTTCACTTGTGACATTTGTCAAGTGATGTTTAGGAAAGGAAACATGGAAAACCACTTCAAACAGAATCGCGACTCAATTAACATTTGACAGAGACTTTCCATCTTGTTTGCCGAATTTGCACGTACAAATTACTTCAGTATCATACAATTCACTTGAAACCGATGTAGAACAATTTGCGTCACATTCGTCATATTTGAATAGAAGCCGTTGTGTAAGCACTTTAATTTAATTAAGACACGCAATGTCGCAATAAAATAACAATTCTTTTCTTACAAGCATCTTGAAGTACCCCCAAATTATTTTTCAACACACATCAACAGCATTAAATAATTTTCTTTAGAATATTGCATGTTTTATTTCGATTTCTCAATAGTTATTAATAATTTTGAATTGCATTAATATGATACATTGAAATGTAATAGTATAAGTACTTATAGTTTAACTTAGTTTTAAGTTTAATTAATTGGCATTAATACGGATGACAGAGCCATAATTTGTAAGAACTATCACAAACATAATATGACAAACATGTGGACTCAAAATTTGAGTAGTTTCTACAATAAATATAATGCGTATTCTAAAATTTCAATTTTTTAAACTGAATTTTCGCATACGTTTTTGTGTAAATATTATTTCACATTGAATAAATTCGTCACAAGAATTTCCAAGCTCGTGGGCAGAATGAGAACACATTTAATGCATGCACAAGCCCACGAAATTAAATTTTACATAGATAATTTATCTAGTAAATGATATCTGCTCCTGTCTGTTCAGTAAGAAATAATTTAATTTTTAAATTTCCGCAAAAAACAAAGTGGAAATGGAAATAATCGAAAGTGGTTGTACATAATTCCATTACCTTTTCACTTAATCGCCGCTGAGTCACCTGCTGTATTACTTAATTGTAATATTATAAGAGTATGTAACCATTCAGAATTGTAGACGATATTGTGTCAAACAAAAGCAATAGAAATTAAGGTAATTTCAAAAACAATTAAAGAGTATAAACGTGAAATGACATAAAAATTAAAATAGTAAATTAAAAAATATAAAACCGACTTGACAAAAAAATATAAGTGAAAAATTTATAATTTAATATATTTATATACATATAACTTCTCCCGCAAAAACTTTATATCTAAAAAATATTTCTCATAAATATTTTCACAGAATTATTAAATGAATCTTTAGGATTATGGTTACACTTTTTGGCATCAATGCCACCCAAACATAAGCATATGTAGACTGTGGAGGATACAGAGAAGATACGAGATAACCCCATTTTTAATAACATTCTTAAGCATGATACATTAATCTCAGACAGGAGCCGGGAACGCACAGATCTCATTCTCTCATTGTGCTTCATGATTCTCTCATACAAGTTTACATTATACTATACATGATTTGCTGCACGATCTACACTATTAAGCACACAAGTCAAGCTAATATTATTCACAAACGTTAATTCTTTAAAAATGGGGACTGAGGTGTCTGACTAACCCGAGTTCTTCAGATTCATTAATCCCACCAATAGTGCTCAGTCGAGAAATATGAAACTAGTTAATCTATGTAAATCCTTTTAATATTATGTTCCCATCCAACTGTTTTTGCTATATATAAGAAAAATAAGGAGGTCTTTATTGAAATATGCATTGATAAATCAATCACTGATATAAATAATACATATTTTAATTTCACTCACTAAAATAAATATACAGCCCAAGTGTGTCGGAAGCAAACGTGCAACAGATCATGAAGCATACTCAGATAGAGCGTTAACTCAATTCTTCTGTACGAACCACACACAATCCTCGCCGTGAACAAATGATGAAGTCTGGATACAAGGTGGAACATCGCGTTTAAATCGCGTACTCTTTTTTTTTTAGAGTGTGTTGAGGAATAGCGAGGCACGTTGCTTCCATAGAGACCGACTCGCAAGGAGAGCCGTTCGTCTCGGCTTAACCTCCGAGCTTCTCCGGATTTTCTCATTGGTCCCTGGTGTCATGACTTCAGTCCACAAATCTTCCCTAGCTGTCTCAAAAAGCAGTAACAAGAAACTTGTAGAAAAAGAATGAAGCCACGAACCTCAACATTGGAGACAGTGGTGATGGGACGTTTCAAATTTCCTGCTCACTACTCAAAAAACACTCAATGAATAAGGAAAGAAGAAGATCAACAAGCGAAAAAGCATCTCGTTACTACTGTGAAGCAATATGTCAATGCCATTTACGACAGGTAATTGTAAGTCGATTCCCAAATAGTCCCACGGGTTACATTCACTGCTCCGTTCCGACACAGATCAATTCACTGCTGAAGAGAGATTCATTCAGCTGAGAAAGTCCGTTTCAAAGACAGTTGTGACGATTAATGGAGCACCTTTCCTTCGTTCATTGAGGTGTGGACGGTGGAGGCTATCCGCACTCACACAGGAGCAGGGCTAGAGCTTGTTGCGGAACAGCCTTAACTTTACTTTTCGCATTTGTAGAAATAATGACGATCATAAATCTGAGAGTCTGTTCAACCCGGAACCCAGAGATATTTTTTCCACTTCTTCGTTTTCGATCTCTCTTTGCGGCATTCTTCTCTCTTCCCCAGAGCAGACAGTTCAGTTGAAGTTGAAGAACCCACCTCTATTCGAATTTGAAGTCTGAGCGGAACGGGAAGGGAACGACTAAGCAATTTACGTTTCGTAGCCAATGAAATTGTTTCTCGAAGTTAGAACGTTTCTCAAAGCGACGGGGGGAGCATGACTGCAAATCAATAAATATATGATGGAATACCAATAACCACAGAGAAATCTTGAAGGTCAATCAGCTAACATCGAGGAACACTTCAATTGTTTCAATGTATGTAGTGAAATATAAATTTGCATGTTGTACTAATGTTACCCATATAATTAGTTCTGATACTTCAAGGAAACAAATAAAGTTTAATTGACAAAAGTATGTCAAAGAACTTACGGAAACCTTTCTTATCAAACAATAAGTATTTTGATTTGATAATTCAAGAATATTTTATTATTCCTTCATTACAAAGTCTTTGGAACATAAGAAGTACCTACGATATTGCTTGCCACAATTTTCTTGTTTCTAGTCGAAGAGGCGATGTATTCTAGTCATCCTAGTTCTCATCTTTCATCGTTATCCAAAATACTTTCTTATATCCGTTCTAATTTGCATGTTTGTTATGATGTGTTTTAGTGTTTATATAGGAAAATAGTAGCATGCAAAAGTAGCGGCGTTACAACGGAACATCTCCATTATTTCTAACTTTTCAATTTTCGCAAATTAAGAGAGTTACACGAAAATGAGACTGCGCCATTCTTTTAAGCGTCCGTTGTTCTATTGGAGAAAAAAATTAAAGAAAAAATGGAGTTTTTTGATAATTTTTTTTATAGATTACATTAACTTACGAGAAACTACGTGAAAAAGACTAGCTTTTTTTACAAAAAGTCTGCCCGACAGGTTTCAAAAATCTGATCTTCTTCTTTTATGGTAAGCTACTGAACGTCTGTTCCAAATTAGAGGTCATCCAAATATCTGATCTCTTAAAAACATATTTCATTTAAACCAAAAATCTCTATCTTCCTACTGCACTTTTTCAATGATAACGGTCTCCAAGTTTCGGAAATGCAGAGAATTAGCTGAAAATGGAACTAAAACCAATTTTTATCATCCTTTGATACATATAAGGAGAAAATATAAAGAAAAAATTTGAAACTGTGTTATTTAGAAAATAATTGTTAAAAACATGCTTCAATTTCACGCAAAATTTTACGAAAGCTACTACTATTTTAAATAAATTATACATGATATTTCGAAATCTATATTTGAAGAACAGATTTTATTGATCTTCAATATTATAGTTCCACGAAAAAGCCGAAAAAATACGTGAAATTTTCAATTTTTTGAAAAACCAGGGAATTTAACCATAATGAGATCAGCGTCATTCTTTTAAAAGGTTTTAAATCCTATTTGAGGGGGGACAGGAAAAAAGTGTTTATTGAGAAAACATTGAAAATGTCATTGAGGCTTCGTGTAAAGTATTCTTAAAAATAAAATATCCGTTTCAAACTCGCAGGGTCTCGAGTTTTATAAATCGATCGAGGAATGACAGTTTTGGAGAAAATCAGCGGAAAGGTTTAAGGGCTAGCTTTGACTACAGACAGACGGACTTTCCGGCGGAATGACAGGAGAGACGGACGGTAGAACGGGCAGACACACGTTTGGCTGTCAATCGATTTTTCGGTATCAAGGACCCACAAAATGTGGGTTCTCACTACACAGAGTCCTAGAGGAAGTAATTTACTATATATAGGAACAAGATTTATCCACTTTTTAGTTACTAGGGCAAAGCAATTATAGTTTTTTGTCGAAAAATTGCCGTTTTCCTTTTTTCTTACGAAGTAAAGCGAAAAAGCACAAAGACGAAGGATTCCGGTTGCTCGAAGAGTTGTTTGATATGGTAATACTTCAATATCTGCTTGACATTAATAGACAAAACGTAATATCTCACTTTTAGAATTCTCCTCTAGCCTATTGGTTTTGTTCGGCCTAACTATTTAGTTGGTTTCGAAAACCTACACCCTCCAGACTGGAACACAGGATTTAACGGACTGCCAAGTTTCACTTGCGGATTGCAATCGCAAAATAATACTGAGCTCTTTTCAAAATGCAGTTCGCGTTGTATGTTCAAACTCCAAATATGTTAACCGTCATGTTAGAGCTTTAAGAGCCTTTGAAAGAAATTAAAATGAAATGAAATAGGCCGTTTACAATTTTTCGAAAAGAGCACAACTTTTAAAAAAATTGCGGTAACTTTCTTTTGTAATTATCACATTGCATATGCCTACTCCGTTATTGTAATTAAAACTACAGAATATGTATAACTTGAAAATATTTCTAGCCTTTTTACGGCTTCCTCTGTGTTTGGTTTCTCGCCTTAGTACATACGTAGTAAAGAGATAATATTGTAATAGTGCGGCGGAAATCAGCGATTTATCGATAGAAAAACGTTTATTGTCGAGCCCTGGTAACAAAAAATTTCTATAATTCGGTTCCTATATGTAGTAAGTTTCTTCCTCTAGCACTTTGTAAAGTGAGAACCCACATTTTGGGGGTCTTTGCAATCGAAAAATGTATTGACGGCAAAACGTCTGCTCGACCGTACGTCCATCCGTCGGTGTGTGGTCAACGCTAACTACTAAATCTTCAAACTATTTTCTCCAAAATTGATATTTTCCGATCGTTCTCAAGGAAATCAAGGCCTTGCGAGTTTGAAACGGATATCTCGATTTATGGGGGTTCTTTAAATGAAGCCTCAGCATTTTCAAAACTTTCTGAAAAATGGCTCCAAATTTTTAATTAAGCTTTGTCCTTGTGTAACGTCAAGGGGGTTTAAATGTGGCCGAGGCCTCATTTTCGTTGGAATCTAAGAATTATCGAAAATTGCAAGATTAAATTTTTTTCAGCGCCTTCGTACAACTACAATGTTGAAGTGGAGATTTTGCTTGATTGTTTAAACACTGATCTTGAAATACTGTTGAAATACTACTCAAATATGTTGTTGAAATAGGTCGTTAACAATTTTTCGAAAATATGAGTAGTTTTCGGATAATTTTGCGTGATATATGCAATTTTTAAACTATCATTTTCTCAAAAAACGGGTCCAATTTTTTCCTTTACATTTTTTCCTTGTAGGTAGCAAAAGGTAGTAAAAAAGAGGTGCTGAAAAAGGAGTAGTTTTTTGGAACTCTCTGTACTTTCGAAAATGACAAAAAATTAATATTGCAAAAATACAATTTTCATGGTAAAGATTTTTTATTAAACGAAATTTGTTCTAAATAAATATATCTATAAATAAGTTCGTGTCGATTTTGAAGAAATAGTTTTAGTGTAATCGAAGTTTATGCAATTTTTTTAAAAAACAAAAATTTTCACAGCGCAATACAGTGCAAAACAATGTGCATGTAGTTCAGATTATCGGCCAGTGTCTTTATAAAAGAACAGCGTTATTTCCAATCTTATTTACTAACAACTTGATACAATATTACCATTGAAAATATACCACACGTTCTTTGGGAATATTTTTAAATTAACAGCAAAATATGTAGTATTGTTTAGATGTTTACGCACATATTGTTTTAACTGCAACATGACATGGTGAAGTTCTCCACTTTATTAATTGTTTATTACGATCCATAGCTTTTAAATTATGAGCTATAAAAAGATATTCTGAAAGTACTTTCTCCTATAAAACGGAAAACTGAAGTGAATTATTCGTAAAGAAATTCATAAACGTTCTGTCCTCTTATGAGGACACTGACAGTGGAAATATGTCGACGCTGAGAGTGGAAAACTGAACTAATGGAAATCTCTAAATAACATCAATTATTCGCGCAGCAGAAATTCTACATCTGTCACTGCTGGGAGAACACTGCCTCCGTTCCCAGCGCTCATAAAATGCCAACGGAACAGAGGCGGACGAGCGCGTGACGCGACTCGTGTGTTCCGCGGGGTGGATTGTCGCTGCCGCTGCAGCCATGCTCTGCCCCTCCCCAGCCCCTCCTCCCCACCCCAGTACTTTCCCCTCCTCTTGCTCTCTCACCTGCAGCCGCAGCTCGTGAACCGCCAACACCACCGTCCTTCTGACGAGCACCGCCGTTCTCACCGGGGCTTGGGCGCTGAAATTGTTTTCCCGCATACCATCTTCAGTGCATACGATGATGAAGCTCCGTTATGTGAAATATGCCATTAACGATGCTATGCAAAATATTTGGAATGCGAATATTAGACAGTGACTTCAAAACTTATATTGGAAATAACATAATTTACAAACGCACGGTGCACTGCCTAGTAATGCTTGTGAACTAACGCTTTCATATGCCCCGGCGCACCCCTGCAACGTGCGACCTTAAAGTTGTACAGCAAGCACGTGGAAAGTAGTATTCTCCCTTCGTAACAGAACTAAAAATTTGTATCGGTTAAAAAATTTTAACTCGCTGCCACTTGCATGTCAACGACGTGCAATTCATGCATACTATTTTTAATTCCAAAACGCCGCTGTAGAAGAAATCTGTATTAGACGTACACCACTGCTCGTTCTGTGGGCGTAACAAAGTTGAGAGAACAACGGCGGGCAAAGTTCGCTGTCGATGCCGGTAGCGGAGGCGGCACAGGAGATTTTTTCGGGAGTGTTCCTCTGTTCTGCAGTGCTTTGTAGATTTTCGTGTTTTCAACTTAAATTGCTTCCTTAGGCGCGTGACACTCACTGACAAGTTTTGGCCGGCGCGCGGCGCGGCGCGGCTCGGGCTGGAGTTGGGAAGAGGGTGGGCGGGGGGCGGGAGAGGGGTGGAGGCGGGGACGGGCGGCAGACGCCTGCGTCGCTCTCCGAAGAGCACACTCGCCCCAAAACGTGTAAAAAACGACCGGGACTAATTTAGTCCTGAACTGAGAATGTGCATGAAGGATGATTCGTGAGCTTACTTTTGCGTTTTCAACTTCGAGGAAAGCGCACTTTGAGTGAAATAACGATGATTTTACTTAGAAAGTGAGTAATTAACATAAGTGTAAAGTACGTACATAAAAACCTAACGACGGTGATGAGACTAACCAGAGTGTATTGACTTCGTTCGTTAGGAGGCCAATAACAAGAGAAAAGATTCTGAAACGGAAATTTGATTCTATAGGACTGACGATTGTTATAGTAGAGAAAAAACTAAGTATTTTATGCAAGACATATTGTAAAGAGGAGACTGGTAAAATTTAGGACAAGATTAATTATTGGAATATATAGCTGAAGTTGACTGAATTTTTTTCTATTCCTTTTGTAGAGTCCTTAATTAACAGCAAAACTCCACACAAGTGTTTATATTACACATAAAATATAGAAACATGTTCAACCGCTAAAATTGATAATTTATTGGCTATTAAATTATACCTTGCAAGAAATTTACTAAATAAATTACTAATAACGACCGTTTTATTAATGTTATTAGAACTTAATACATAATAATTAGTAAAATATTATCACTCCATTTGTACAAGTTAAACAATTATTTATACAATTGAGAAAAGGAATTAGTATTATTCCAATAATTCAATATGAGCTGTAATTATGTCTGCAACCGTCACTTTGATTTGGTAGATTCATTCGATTGGAGACGCATCATAACAACTTTTATTTCTGAAGATTATTGTAAAGTGATGGTTTGCTGTTTGGCTACGGCATAAGAAAAGGTTTGGAAATAATTTGAATAACATTTAATGACTACTACCGAAATATATTTCACGTAATTGAGCAGAGAAGACATTGCAACTGTGATAAATAAGGGCACTCTTTGCGTCATAAAACTTTTACCCCAGTATAATATTAGTTTACGCAAAACAGAACAAGAGAATGCTTAGAAAGAGGTGAATCTAAGAAAACATCAAATAGATTTTTGCAGCAAATATCACTTTAGGAAGATCAAAAGAGGGAGAGTACTGTGAGTAGTCAATTTCCGGGTACTGAGATTGCCAATCATTTTTCAGTAACTGCCTCTCCCATGAATACTGTTTTATTATGTGGTATGTCTTGTGTAGCCTATTATAATTCCTGAGAAAGTTATATTTCAGTTCACTACCGTGACCATTGCTTCACATAAGTTTCTTAAATAATCGTGAAGAAACTGGGACAAGTTAATGTGTGGTGTTGCAAATCTCATTATTAAGGGAACTCGATTACTAAAGTCATACAGTCACTAAAGTCATAAAGTCAACACAACCACATGAATACATATTATCAACATAAAACCTTTTTATATCTTCGTGTTACTGCATACAAGACAATTTTTGTACGTCAATTACGTATTTTCAATTCACACATCTCAGCAGAAAAGATTATCAATTCAATACACTTTGATTTCGTACAAATGAGTTAGTGACCCAGCCTCGACGAATTTTTAGCATTCAGTTATTAACCTATAAAAATTGGCAATGCTGTTGGGGGTTAAACCGGAATTTCAACATCCCAAGAAATTTACGAAGGAAATATAGATATGGCAATATAGAAGCACTGCTGTTTTTGTACTTGCACATCTTCGAATGTTCTCACACCAAATATACTTCAAACATACAATGTTCAAATTTACCCTAGATGTCCTAACTCTAAAAAACTTTCACTTCGATCCTGAATACCAACGGCCGAATCAGCAAATCAGTAGCATTTTTTACCCTTCAAACACATTCGTGTGATTGACGTTTCCGGCATGTCAACTACTATGGTCATTAGTCTCGTTAGTAGAGTGAATGTTTTCTATTACTGAAGGTGGCAGTATTCCTCCCCGGTAGATCGTGAGATCCAGCGCCGACCTCGAGCTGCGAGAAATTCCCCTTCCAGGTATCTTTCCCTTGGGGTCGCCGCCCCGGTCCGGACACAGCCTAAGCTCCAGACTGGTTTCCCTACAAGTGTGGTAGTATAGTGCATGTAAGTGTTATTGTGTGTAAGTAATGGGAGAGGATAAGACAAGGAGAGTAAGGAAAGATCGCTAGCGATATTAACGTGGTATTGATCGGAGAAATCATGAAAAAATACCAATGAGAAAAGCGGGCGGTTAGACTTCTCCGGCAGACAGCAGTTGAATCCGAGGAAGCTACTTAGCAAGTGTGGCAAATTCGTCACTGTCGGGACTCGAACCTGCTGACACCAGCCAGACTCGCTACAGAGAGCGGCAATACTCTGAGCTAAACTCAGCCGGTCAAATCCATTCGAAATTGGACTGAGGGATCGATAACTTGGCCTAAAGAGGGCAGGTCTCTTTCCGTCAACATTTAAGCCCATGTGCCAATGTAGCTGTGAATCGCTCAAACGGATGCCACGAGGGAAGTGATGGAGAGCAGCCCTTCCGAAAGAGCTTTGCAATAGACGCCAGTCGCCGGGGAATGGAGAGACTCATTCAAAAGCTGCCGGTATGGATTTGGAAGCGAGTTTCGTGAACATTCGTAGCCGCTCTGCATGAACAGAGGACGAAATCCTGGGAAGAAATTAGTAGCAGAACCGGCAAACACAGCAGTGCGCCTCGGCCGAGAGCGCGTATAAAATATAACTTTAGGTTCGCCGCCGCAAAAAAAAGAGAACACGGGGCACCGCCGCACGCAGCAACCGCTTCCGGCGACCCCTGCTCCCACTTCCTCCGCGCAATGCACCCCCTTTCGCCCCGCACCCACCCCCACCCGCCGCCGCGGCCCCACTCGTGCACCCCCAATCCCTGACCGCGACGGGCGCTCGGAAAAGAACAATACATCACGCCCGCCATCAGCTGCACCACTGACTTTAATCGTACTTGTTTTAACTGCAAAACCTTAGCCTCGAGCTTGCACTGGAGGCCTCTGTTCGCAATTTGCAGCGAGATGTTCTAACTCGGCCGTCGGCACGTATTTAGATGCGCGCTTGAAGAGCCAAGGAGAAAAAAGAAAAAGGGCGTGTTTATCTCGAGGGCGGGCGGCAGGCGCTATGCGAGCACGCCGGCCGGCTTTTGCGCTAATTAGCGCTCTAACTGGCATCTTAAACACTGCCGCCCCGGCTCTCCTTTCCAACAATTTTAAGGCAGTGGGAAAGTATTATGAGTTCATATTTTACACTTTTAGAATTAAAGTATCAGCGTGAGGAAGAGCACTCCATATGATCCCGAGTCTTACCGCGCAGCAGTGGACTGTTGGGTTGAAGAGGTTCACTTCGAAGGATAGTTTCACTACAAGTGTAGTTTTATGGAGAAATTGCAGCAAATAGGAAAGCCACACAAATATATGAAGAGATCAGAGCAGTGGCAAGAAAATTCACGACACAGCAAGGTAATTCCTAAATGTTAATATCTAGATTTTTGGTGAAAGTGCGGTTATATTGTTTCTGTTTATGTTTTTTCATATTTATGAAAGGCTTGGAGAAGTAACAAGATCAGACACGCTTCGTTCAAAATCTAGGCATTGATATTTACTTATAGTCAGGAGAGAGTTGCTACCCCAAGGCCTTCATATAAAGTATATAACAATTTATATTACATATACAATTTTTACGATTATGTCGGACGTATATTGTATTGCAATGGAAATCACATTATATACTGGACGAAAATTGTTTTGTTACCTGACTTGAAAGACGAGCTCTCCTCACTGCAATATGCTTTGTAATTCGATAACGATTTCTGACCAGTACCAATTCGTATGTTATATTTGATCGATTGTAGCACAAATGGAAGTAGCAATATCTGCCGGCAAGAGATTTCACAGAACGTCTTGCGATGATATTGACGAAACTATTAAGTCAGAAAAGCCTGTGAATTTTCAACGAAACCAAAACTGTATCTGGAAAAAATTAATGCAGTGTTGATTAGATCCAGGTTACGAAACGTTTGAGGAATACTCTCGTCCAGGAGGTTGCTAACATTTTAAAGTAAAGAGTGTTTTATAACTGTTCTTTCAAATAATTCATTTATGTGTCTTAAGTTTTCTGTCTTGTGCGTTTGATTCTCGCTCATTGTTCTCTTTTAACAAATTTAATCAACTCTGCTCACTCACGATTTTCTAAACATTGATTCTTGTAACTTTCCTTTTGCAAGAGCTTTTAAAATGATAATAATTTACTGAAATTATTATGTTTTGATATAGTGCTTACATTAAGATTTATTTGTTAGTATAATTCTATTATCTTTCGTGAAATAATCTTATTGAATATCACGTGTGCATGGGAAATTCTTATACAAATTCATATCGATTTATCAACCATTTTCCATTCGTGGTAGTATTGTATATAAAAACAAGTGCACGCCAGAAAACAGAAGAAAGAAAACGAAACCCGTACAATTGCTCGAGTAACATTCGAACGCATACATATCCATGTCTTAGAAGCAGAGATGCAAAATCATAGAAGCAGAGATGAGAACTCTGTGATATGGTTAGTAAAGCTTTACAGCAAACACTAGATACTCCGTGATGTATCGAAACAGTGAAAAAAGTATTCAGAATCTCGAATTCTTAACAAACAGCACGACACAATTGAAATATAAAATTACGAAACTAATCGGAAAAAAATACCTCGTTAGATTCCGTAACAGAGAAGATGAATGCAGATAATGCTAATTAATGGTAAAATGATATAAGTTGAAAAATTAAAATATAAAGGAACACGAGAAATATCTGTGAATATTTGACAAACACGTTTCTTACAACTCATCTCAATAAAAGTGTATGTACATTACCATGTACTCTTTGTAATGGATTGTGTAAGTTGTGAAATTGAGCTACAGTAAATAATTATCATGATATTCGAATTACAGGAAAAACAACTACACGAGTCATAATTACAAAATCCTAGAAGAGATTGCTACCAGTATTAGGAGGAAAGAGTGATTAAAGGAGAGGTACATATTTCGCTCTAGCTTCTAAATAAAAGGGAACACACCGCATCATCTACACTACTTGGCAAGAGAGAGATTTGATTCCCAGAATGTAGTAATTAAGTGGCGCGACGTTAGAGCCCTTGACCCTTGCTCTACGGTCAGTCTCCGTCTCAAGAGGCATTGTTATGAGTGTAAAGCCAGGGGAGCTTCTGCTGAGTTAAGTAGCCAGCGGAAGTAATTGGAGCATTCCTTGGCGCCAGAGCCAGGCGGAGTGAAGGGAAGCGGGACGTGGGTGGAGAGAGAATGATATTTTCCTGCACGTCAACTACTTTGAGCATGTCACGTGAGTATAGTGCATGTTGTAGCTGAGATATGGCGCTCTTCCTCCCCCGCTGAAACGTGAGGTGCGGCGTCGACCTAAACGACGACTTGGGGAGTTTCCTCTTTAGTTATCTTCCTAAACAGGGCACCGCCCATGCCTAAAAAAGATCAGCTCGAACTGGTCTCACGACGTGTGGTAGTGTAGCACCTGCCGTTGTGTAGGTAAGGGGAAAGGAAATGTCGCGGTTGTGGAAGGAAAGATCACGCGTGATCCGTGGCCCGTTTGTTAGGGTATTGCTTCGACAGTCGCCTGGTACTGATCGGAGAAACCACGGAAAACTACCCCTAAGAGCAGCCGGCCGCTACAATTCTCCTCCAAACAGTGGCTGAATTGGAGCTAGCTTCGCAGCTAATGTCAAAAATTCGCCACCGTCGGGACTGGAAACCAGTGGCGTAACTTCCTATTAGGCTGCAAGGCAGAGCCTACCCAAATATTTTATGAAAAGAAAAAAATGCTTTTCATTAAAAAACACTTTATAATGTATTTATTGATAATTTACGAATGAAAAATCGCATGACTCGTCTGGCTTTGTAGGTTTGTCATCTTGTACTTCCCGCTCAATTGCAAACTTACGCGAGAGAGAACGAAGGCTCTGGCCATTCGGAGCCTTCAACGCATGCTCAGAACGTGTTCCCGCAGACGCACATATTCTGTTCACACGGGCTGCTTGGTTCCTCCGAAGGCCCACCTAAACGAGTCTTTCGGCAATCCTCGAGATCAGTCGGGGCTAGCGGTGGGCCCTCTCACGCCAAGACACTCACTCACTAACTCACTGCTATGGTGCCCAGATGTGCAGGCTGACCGCTCGCATCCCCGCACCCCTATGTGTGCGACATCTGCATTCACGGTGAGAGAATAAGACCTCAGTTGCGTTCTTGCAGTACTGACGAACTCACTGAAATATTGTGCTTATTCTATATTATTGTGGGACGACTTTATATATTACGAACCTTATATATGAAACGAGCCAGCTCAAGAATTTAAGATTTCACTTCTTTGTATCTGACAGGTGAGAAATTAACGCTAGTTCACCGCGTCTAGCTCAGATCAATAGCTGATGAATAAAACAAGTGTTATTGTTTACTGTAGGAAATATGGCTTTACCAGACGACTATTTCGTAGACTCTTAGTTACAATCCCCAAAATACGTTAGTAATTTAAGTTTTGAGGGGAAACTAGAAGTTAAGACTAAAAGACCTACAACAAATCTTCCTTTAAAAAAGGCAGATGGGGAGTGTTAAATAATACGCTAATCTGCTTTGGAGCCTACCCAGGAAAAATGATCACGCTACGCTACTACTCGAAACATGGGACCTCCTGGTGAAAGATGCTGCAGCGGAAGCGCAAGAGATCACTGAGGCCTCTCAGCCCGTGCGTGGGCGACCCAGAGTCGCGGGCCACGCTCTGCGAGGCGCCGGAGGGGGAGGGGCCGGTTGGATTAGCGCATTCGTCGCGAGAGCGGATCGCTTCTTCTCGGCTGGATAACGAAGCGACACGCAGACAGCGGCGATTTAACGGAATTCTGTACAGTGACGCTATATGACAAATTGCGCCTCAGATTAATCAATCAGCGTCACCGCGAGGAGGAAATCGGAAAGGCGCGGGAAGCGCTGCACGCACACCACGCGCGAGCGTTAGGGGGGGGGGGGCGGATGTGCGGCTGGCCCGAAGCTTACATATCCCTCACAAATTCTTATTCTTCTCCTCCTCCTCCTCCTTCTTCTTCTACTTCGCCTTCTTCTTCAGTCTAACGACTCTACTTTAACTTGAAGAAAGAACTGTCCCGCCCAATTCTTTTATATTTTTGTACTATTCTTTTTATTATCCCCCTATCACCACTGACTTATATTAGTGTAAACACAATGTAAGCGAATTATCTTTCAGTTTTACTAACACTTAACTTACAAAATTTCAGGTCATTCTCAAATCAAATGATCAGTTCTTCTGAAGCGGTGTCTTTGTTGAACTTCCGATTTTCTCCTTCTGGAAGATACGGACAGCTCCTCAAGAAAACATCTCTCTCTCTCTCTCTCTAATATTGTAGTTGTAGGAAGACCCCGTAAGCATCTTGTACTTCTGCATTTTTTCAAAAAAGAGAGTTCAGACCAAAATGAAACTTGCGGAATTTTAAATGTACTTTGCTCTATCAGAGAAAAAAATTCATTTAAAATTTGGAGCCAATTTTGAGATGTTGAAAATGTTGTTTAGGATTGATGTACGAGTAATGAATCCCCCCAAAACCAAAATATCCGTTACAAATTCCAAAGGCGTTGAGTTAGACAAGATCATCAGTTTTGGGAATAATCGCCTGAACGGTTAAGGCTTTAGTCTTCACCACAGAGTGACCGACAGGCGGAGAAATTGCCAAGAAGTGAAAAAAAGAGACGTATAAGCTTTTTTTAAAAATAGAATAACTGCTTTTTTATCTTTTCCCGTGAATCAAACACATTTATGCGGTTTTAAATGTGAATGGATGTATAAAATAGTTTTAATTGACAATGTATCATACATGTGTTCAATAGCTGCATACAACGCTTAATTATATTAAAAGCTGATGGAGTACTGACGCAAATGTGGGAGCAGTTTGATCACGCCCTAAATTTAAAAAAATTCAAATGTATTGTTACAAATATTGACATGTCTAAACAAAGTATTATATTAGTTTTTTCATTCTAACTATAGTGTTTGTTCAGTTTTAGGAAACTCCAGAAATTGTTTTTCGTTTCGACAGTAATAAATATGCAAATTTTACGCTTCAATTATGTATTTCAGTGAACTTGCGCACTAAGAATTGTTCGATTATTTACCCTGATATCGGCGCTTCTTTTTGATTACATTATATATTTCTTCTTCATTCTCGGAGGAGTCATCCATATTGTCCTCTAGGCACTGAAGATGACAATCCAATATTGTTATTTTGAGAGATATTAAGAATTTGCATAGATAGAAGAAATAGATTTCTAAGAGCTCGTGAATTCTATTCCAATAGTAATGAGCCATTTTAATTGAACAATACAAGTATGCTTAATCAATGACACCTACATGTTTGATGGATAAAAATACTTCATTTTATTAATTGCATTTTCTCAGATATGCCAAATAACTCATTTTAAGTCATTAAAATCCATATAACATTTTCGAGTATTTATTTACAGCACTATATCACAATCATGAACTTTCCATCCATTCGTACCTGGGTCAAGTAGAATCATTATAAATCCTTAATCGATCTTACCAACCCGATTGATGGTATTTGAATGATATTCATTACATTTCAATTACTCCACAGGCTTTTTCATACATACTATCTTGTATTCATTTTTCCATTACAATTATTTACGGCTAGAAGAACTCGATGAAATATGACTACGCCTCGCCATCGATGTATCGGTAAGCCACGAAGTAGTATATCACCAGCGCCAGAAGCCACAGGGATATTCCGAGGAATACAATATAAAATGTATTTGGCGGCGTCGCGCCCTTCGTACATCTCTCCGTCAGAGGGTGGCTCCACTCCCGACTTTGTTAAAAAGTAAGGTATCGATATGTGCACCATCTCGCCGGGCGCTTGTCAAACATTCATATTTCAGGGGAGAGGCAGCCACGGACAGGCAGCTCCCAGCGGACACAGGAGCCCCCGAGCGCCTCCGCGCGACAGCGTCCCCGCCCCCGCTCCCGCCCCCACCTCCACTACCGCCCCGCTCCGCTCCGCTGCGTGCGCGCCCCCAGCCATGGCTCCACTGCCTCCCGCCTCACTCCGTCCCCTCGACATTGTATCTGTCTCCGACCGCTCCCAACCCCGCGCACCCGGATTGCTCGCCCGTCCTCCCTCCTGTCCTCAGGTCGCCCTCACCGCGCTCGACGTTTCTTGTCTTCCTTTCTCCGCCCTCGAATCCACGACCTCGCTGTATCCAAGGGTTTTCCGCTGCTTTCCTCGCGGCAATTCACTTCACTTCACCTCGTTTTGCGTCGCCGCGATGTCTTCCTTTTCCTCGTCGTCTTCTTTCTCGCCTTCTTGAACATCTCCTTTTTTTCTTTTGTTCTCCCGTCCCGCTGTCCGGCCTACACACTACTCTTTATTATGTCTCTTCGGTCGGCTCCGCCTCACCAAACATCCCACACGCTGCCTTTTTCTTCCTCGCTCTCTGTCCCGCCCAGCGCCGGACCCCCCCCCCCCGCCAAACCCACGAACCTTGCTCTCGTTCTGCCACGGACGCGTTCCCGTCCACCGAACGCAGGACTGCGGGGCACAGCGCGGTGGCCTCTGCTCCGTCCGCCTCCGATACCTCCCCTCCCCACCCCGCCCACCCACCTACCCGCAGCGCCGCACGTCGCCCTGCCGGCCTCCGATGCAATATGCAGCCCGTTCGTCGCCTCAAACCCCGCGCACCGGTGTCTTGGAGCGCACAAAAGAGGGATCATGTTGACCCCAGAGAGGTATGTACGGAATTCTTAAACCACGTAATTGTATTGAAAAATGTTTAAATATGCATATGTGGTCTGGCATATTTTCACGCTCAAGTTTTATCTGTTTTTTACTCTACTGAAAATAGAATACATACGAATGATTTGACCGGTACCCAGACAATGCCTTTCTGTTGTTTACAGTGGCCGTGACTTGCAATACATTCAGCATGTGAGGAACGCAGAAATGATCATATGCGAACTTTCCCAACGGAAGAAAACAGAAAATTCGGGATTTGGCTTAATTTTAAGACAACTCATACAAAACCAGTTTTCTATCAAAATCAGTTTAACTAGCAGAGGAAGCCATAGCATTTGATGGATTGGCTAGCAACGAAATTCAAATTATTGTCGGAAACAATGTTTACTCCCACTGCTCAATATTTAATTGTTTACACGAAAATAGATATTTTTTAATGTATTCACAGCAAACAAATAGTAACTTACGAAATCACTTGAAAGAATTGATGTTTGCCTAGCTTACTTAATTGGTTTATAAACATGAGCGCGACCTGTGGTGCGCTTCAGAAGCCTGGCCGCGCGCAAGCCATACGAAATCCTACTATAGCAGTATGGTGGCCCAATTTTCCCTCTCTCCCTATTTTTAATTTCTCGCCCTAGCATCGTAAAAAGATAAGGTACAGTCATCGTACACCGGAAAACGGCGAATTTTCCACAGAGCAACTCTTATTGCTGGGCCCTAGTAACGAAAATTGGATAAAAGTGGAGTTTTGAGTCCTTGATACTGAAAAGTTGATTGACGTCAAAACGTCTATCCCCCTGTCTGTCCGTCCGACCGTGTGTATCTGGTAGTTGTGGCAAACGTTATCACCTTAACCGTTTAGCAGATGTTCTCCAAATTTGAATTAAAAAGTATATTCTCTGATCTATTTAAATGAACTCAAGGTCAAGTTTGAAACGGATATTTTGATTTTAGGGGGTATTTTATAACATTTTCAAACTTTCCTAAAAAATTGCTCCATTTTTATTACAATTTTTCTTCGAATAGCATAAATAACACTTAAGATAATGGTGCAGGTCTAATTTTGGTTGAAATTACTGATATTTCTAAATTTCAAAAGTTCAAATGTTTTTCAGCGTCATCCTTCAACTACAATATTGAGGATAGAGATTTTTTTCCTGAGAGAAATCTTTTTTTAAGGCATCTTAAAATATGGTCATGTACAATTTTTCAAGAACATGAGTAGTTTTCACGTAATTTTGTGTGAAATATAGGCAATTTTTAAACAATTATTTACTCAAAAACGGTTCCAAATTATTCTTTAAATTTTCTCCTCGTATGTATCAGAGGAATGTGAAAGATTGGTACTAGTCTCATTTTCTGTGAACTCTGTATTTTCAAAAATTGCAAAAAATGGCATTGCAGAATTACAATACTGAAGATAGACACTTTCATGTATCTTCATCTAAAAAATATTTTATTTAAAAAATATAATGTAATTTTTTTAAAAAACGAGAAGTTTTTGCTTACTTTATGCTTCAAATTAATGTATTTATTAAAAAATAAATTGAGGTTAAAAAATGACCTCAAAAACTACTCAATTTTTTCAAATATTCCCATGGATAGAGCAAAAGACGCGCAAGTAAATAAGACCAAGTTTCATTTTTGTCGAAACTTTGAATGTTTGAAAATTTCAACTTTAGAAATAATGCGAGAAAGTATCATGTCTTGGAGCACCAGTAGTTTACTTTTAACATATTTATCTGTTTACTGACTTATTTTGCAATATAAACTTGACTGTAACTTTTTATTTGAAGACATACTTTTATAAATCGGAAGTTTGAAATTTTAGGCGCGACGTTAAAATAGTATTTTACTTTTGGAAATGGGTGAAGTGCAATGCATGCATTTCCTGCATATACTGGCCGTTTAATTTCGGCATAATTCATTTTCGAAGAAATATTCAAATGTATGATTACGGAGTCGACATTCTTAATGAGGTCTATACATTAACAGGCTCCATATTAATAGCTGTTTTTTGTATTATAAAATTAAACTTTTTACAAGTACGGTAAATGAGTGTTTAACACCTAAGGTTTGTACAGGAATTTATTAAATATTATTAACCTTATAATTTACGTTCTCATTTCATGTCTTACTACCAACGTTTCCTCCTCTAGGTTTTTTGGCCTTTTTTTAGGTACAAAGACTTACGTTAGTCAAATGAGAACTCAGATATAAAAGTGAAAATATATTAAATTTAAACATTCTATTAAGAGCAGCGTGTTTTTGTCACATGCCAACAGAAGAAACATAAAAACATTTTTACAAAGCTTTTTAAAAATACGTTATTTGAATAAGAACTGAATTCTCTTGAAAGATACGCAATGTTTTTCTGCTAAAAATGGGAATTGCTAAGGAAACCATGGCATTCAATGCGAAAATAACGTGATCGCAGTGACTCTTTCAATTTAGTTACCCTCGCAGAAAAGGCAAATTATTGTTGAGTAGAAACGCTGTTGAAGCGAGCATTCCACGAACAGAGGAAGAATTCCGTCCATCAATTACTTTCTAGTAGCGGGCTTCGGAGTGCGCGTTCTCTGGCTGCGCGAAAACCCGATGAGCCGAGACACTCCCGGCTACACAACCGCAGCGGGTAACGGTGACGTTAAAAGCGCTCAACGGCTGGGCGGGGACGCGTGCAGCGCCTACGACAACAATAAGAAGCAGTCCCGGCGCGAGTCGTGTGCGCTCGGGGCGGGGCGGGGGCGGGTGGGGGCGGGGGCGAGGGAGGCAGTGGGGCGGTGCCGCCGGATGCAGGCTGCGGCAGTCGCATTAATTAAGGGGCGCCCAGCGCCAGCTCTCGCCGGGGCTCTGCGCCGCGCCGCCGCCGCCGCCGCCGCCGGGGCAAACGCGCATCGCCTCTAGGCGCGCAGCGCAACGCTGCTGCCGCGCGCCCAAAAGGCGGCGGCGACGGAGGAGGAGGCGGCACAGTAGCACGGAACCAGCGAAGGCAAACCAACTTTCTTTAGATGCATTTTCTGACTGGCTGAGATGACTCCGTGCAACAGCTGTTGCCTTTGCAGTGTCTCTGGCCGAGAGATCTTATAGCGTTTTCCATTCGTTGCACTGAAACCCACCCTAATGCAGGGCAGCCAGGAATGAAACGGATTCCGGAACTGAGTCAGTGCGTGGGCGCTACGCAGTGAGATTATAGACAGCTGTTCTTGGTCAGTCACACTGATGGAACTCGAAAAATAATTATTATTTTGAATTATGATCGTTGTTATAATTTTAATGAAGGCTTTTGGTAATTCTTACTCCTTAATTAATAAATTATTAACGTATGATTTCTTTATTTAAAAACTACGAAAACTTTAAATGCGTATGTGTTGAAATTTCATTTTACGAGATTTGCCAGTGATCGTTATAGTACACGAGATTTTCAACTGAAAGGCTTCTGCAGATTTGTTTGGTTATTGAAAACCATAAAAATAACATGAGCATTTCCGCTTGGTGTGTTTGGCTGTGTAAGAAACATATATTTGAATGATTTTGTAAGAGTCACTCTTTTTATTTTCACTTTATTAGCGTTTCGAAATTGAAATGTACTTTAGTTTGTAAATAGCATTGGATAAATAGCATTACATGAAGTTATTCAAGGCAAAAATTTTAGGAAAACACAAACTGATTTTCCAAACTTTGCGTCAGTCACAAAAATTATTTTAAGACATTTCTTGCAAAACATAATATACTCCATCATTGGAAGTATCCCTTCGTGACATAAGATCCTCAATCGCTTTCACAATTTCACCACGAATCCAATTCAGCATGCATAACTTCCGTAACTAACCTCAAAATGGTCCTGTGCAATGGACTACACTGACGAGCTCGTCAGTGCAGTATAGGGCGCCCCCAGAGCGCCCTGGTTCCGTGTCATTGTGCGAATCGAACATGCGCTTCTTTCCACTGGGGCGCCCTAGCGGTCAAATGGACCACGAAAGCTGCACTGAGTGCGCACTGGCTGCGCACCAGTGCGGCGAATGGAAAACGCTATTAGACTTCTAGTCCCAACGGGGACGCATTTTCGACATCAACTAAATAGCAAGGGCGGATTTATCCGCTGCCTGGAGGAGAACCAGCGGTCGGCTGGTCTCATTAGTAGTTTTCTATGATTTCTTAGATCGATTCCAGGTGAAGTTCGGAGCAGTACTTTAACAAATGAGCCACGAGAAGAGCGCTTTCTTTCCTTTCCCCTTTCACACATACACACGAAAAATTATATGCACTACACTACAAGTGTCAAATGTTCAGTCGGAAGTTTAGAGCATGCCTCGTCTGGGGGAGGGGATTGCCCCACTAAGGGAGATAAGTACATCGAGAAAAACGCAAAACGACGTGTAGGTCGGCGCGGATCTCACGTTGCAGGTGGGGAGTAGCACCACCATACCAGTATACAACATGCCTTAAACGTTTGAGTCTAATGCCCATACAGTTGACGTGCATGGAATCACAAAATAATCAATCATAATCAGTCAATTACATACGTATTATGGGGCGGTGTAGCTCACCATTTCCCCGAGGATACTACGTGTCAAATTGCGTTTGAACCATGTGAAATATATGGTGTATAACGCAGGTTTACGGCACATTTCTCACGGTTTTCTTGTATCTCTTCCCTCTTATCCCATCATCACCCATCCAGCAAAAACACGTTTTAGACGCCATTCTATGACCTTCCTCCTAGAGGAAGGTCGCAGGTGCCAAGAACGCAGCGTCTATCGGACAGCCAAGTACCTGACTGCAAAAGCCTTATTTTTTTTTAAATTAAGGGCCAGCAATTTAAAAAATGTGAAAAAATTCACAAGTTCACTGAGATGAAGTTTTAAGATTTTTTCGTGTCTGGGCCGGTGATCTAAGACACAGTAAAACAGGTCTGCCAATCCGAGTTCAACCTGTTTCTCTTCATTTCCTCACATGTCCCCCACTTATCCTTCACTTGTTTCAATTATTTTTCCATAAACTGCGAAAAACGATCGTCTTTCCTTAGCGTATGCTATGCTTATGCAAAGGATTGGAAAAATTAAAATTAATGATCATTTGAAGCTAAATTCCAAAATCAAAATATTACTGGACGATACAACAATATATATATAAATGTATAGTAAACACTCAAATAAATGCACAGAACTATTGCAGTCATTTTCAAAGTATATTTAAAGTGAAGGTGGTTTTAAGGCGGGAAAATTGTTTTTATTTTTTTAACTGAAGTCCAGTTGTCAAAAAAATTTTCAAAAAATCACAACAATGTGTGTTTTAAGAGGCAGCTTTGAGATTTTTTAAGCCTGTTCCATGATTCTTAGACACAATAAAAATTATTTTTTGATATTTGTTTTTCAAAAATATTGTTTTTGGTCTAAGAAAATAAAAAATATTTTTCTGATAGTATAAATTATTTTCTTATTTATCATATTTTTTTCAATCAGATAAAATAATGTTAAATTGGCGAAAAAAATTAAAATTAAAAAACACGTTTTTGGCTGTAGATTGGTGTGAATGGTGGGACGGGGGCTAAGAAACTTTTCAAAAATATTATTTTTATGTTAGAATTATAATGTAACCACTCATAAGTCACATGGTTTAGAGGAACTTTTTACCATCTTATCCAGGGGTACCCTTTATTTCAAAAAGACTAATTTTTGTTCGGAAAGCGGGAAGCATGAATTTCCGATTAAAATTTTAATAGGTCTTTTCAGCTTTACATGCTCAGCTTAACTTTATAATGATAATTTATTTATAATGGCAACAACGGCAATGTTATAAGACACTATCATCACACTATCATCATACTACAAAACGTTTATATGGAACGTTTATTAGAAACACGAGAAAGTAAAATTCCTCAAGTCTATTTCTGCATATAATTATTTCTTATGAAGTCTGTATTAATGATCGTCTACGGAACGAACGAACGTGAGAAAACAAGCCCACATTATGTTGAAATTTTACAGCAAGGAAAACCAATTGCAAGTTGTTAATAATTTTAATGTGTGAGGGGAAAAGTAATGACATTATTCTCTTTTTGAAGCGGAATGTACATAATAACTGAATTTGTAGGACGCTGAGTTTATAGTAAAAAATGAATAACAAGTTTAAATGTATGGGAAGAATATGAAATTATAAAGTAAGTTGTTGTGGATGAAAATGATAGGTAAAAATATTGCACAATATTTTATACGTGCATGTGTGTCGGTTGGGGTGAGTAGCAGTTCGGAAACTCCAGTGTTATGCGTATCTAAAATTCCGACAGGTGCCAGAACATTAACTTGTAATAGCTTCAATCAATAAAGAGCGGCGAAAACAGGGAAGGTAAATAGTTTTGCGCGCTTTAACAGCGAAGTAGCAGGGATGATCATAACAGCAATGTAATATTCTAAAGCCGCGATCGAACAACTAGAAACGATATAAAGTAATGAAGAGCGTAAAAGGTAAAAGCAACGTCGAGGGCACAAAGAATTATGAGGCGGATTCAAGCTTTAGAGATTTTAGAGAGTAGAAAATGGGGTAGTAGAACAAAAAAGGATATAAACGTTACGTAATAAATCGTTTGGATATGGACCTTAATCAAAATCTTGTGGGTTCACCACGCTCACGAAAAGTAATCACGTTCTAAACCTTTTAAATATCTAACGCACACAAGGCGAAATGTGTATTAATTGTAGAAGATACCAATATTTTAAGTTTGTTCAAGGTGGAAACATTCTAAAGTATTGTTTCAATTTTTCCTAAAAGTGACACTTCAACTTAAGTTACAACGCACAATTGGTTGGTATTGCCTCCAAACGGACTATTTTTAATAGTATCACTTCTCTCTCTTGGACCCGCATCAGTGCCAAATGCACAAGTGCAAATATGCTAGACCAGCTAATTAAATTGGATCATAGGTAGTCGCAGGAAACGTGACACAGAGCAAACTTTGTCTGTTCACTTCAAGATGCAGACAACTGCAGTTTTAACACTCCTTTTTTCGACAATTTTGTTGGAACGGAAAAAGATACCTTTTTCAAAATTATACCTTTTATAAATAAGTCACTTTTGTTTCATAATTCGTAGAGAAACAAACTTAGCGTGAAATTCGTGTTGGAAACCCTTCTGTGGCAAAATAAGTTCATATAAAACTACTGAGTTGCGTGTACCCAAAATGTAACATAGGTTTGACTCAACTAAAAAAATACTTCTTTGACCTCCACTACTAGTCAAAGTTCATTTGAAAAAAAATTCTATTCCGTATCTAAAACATCACTACGCACTGGATCATTATATTTAATTTATATGGTCAGGCCGAAACTATGTTTTACCACTGGTGGTACATGCTGTGGAAAATATTCCTAACTGATTTCATGTATGTTACATCTTGTAAGATTGAGGCAGTGTCTAGAGCTGTTAATTTTTAATTAATATCCATTTGTTTTTAAACCCACAAACTTAGAGCCAGTTTCGAGATGCCGCCTTTTACGTATCAAATATACACGTGCCACTTATTTTCCTGTTGCCACGCACCTTAAGTTTGAATAAAGTAGATATATCAAAAGCATGGTACTAACGACACGGAAAAGCAGCTTAGGGAACGGAGAAAATCTTTTCTTTTCATGCTACAGTTTCCTTTATGCATTTTAAATTGCAAGAGAAATACATGTCGCCGATTAATGTGTACCTAGGCGGCCAAGCACTCTCCGAGCCCATTATGTAACTTGCGAACTTCATCGTATTATATTACATTGAAGTCATTTGCATGTGTCAAGTAATTTCCATAGGCAATACCTTATCAATAAGTATCACACGTGCGATTCGGTCGTTCTTTAAATATTTCCTATGAAAACTCCCAATATGTACTTTAAAACAGTCAGAAAATATGGATTTTTTATGAAAACAATTCTTCTTCCACGCACACAATGGACCACAAAGATAGAGAATGATTTCTCGCAGGACTGAGTTGAAACAAACGAAACACAACCGATAATGTGGCTGAAACGCGAAGCCGAGCAGACGAGCGGTCTGAAAGCAATGAGAGCATTGTGCGAGAATTAAGCTCAGCATTGAACCTCGAAAACAATATTCGGAGTGCCGTTGTGTGACCTGTGCGTGGCTCTCCAATCGAGAGAGTCAATTGTGAACTTTTGAGCGTCGATATTCTAAGGGACGAGGACCTTGGAGGGAGAATGGTTAGCCATTCAATTCCCATAGCGTGGCTTCGAATTCGGACGACGCCACTAAAATTTCAAAGGACAGATAATCCACAGCGGCCGTGACGAGCTTGCAGCATGTAAATGATCTCTTGCTTACACCCGGCAAAATTAAATCCTCCGACGGTTCCCTCTTTAATAATATATCATATTCGCAAGCGCCAGTGAACGCATAAAGAACGAATAAATACTTCCGAGACTTTTTGAGGCGATCCCTAGTGGAGAATATGAAACTCAAAATTTACTAGTCGTCCTAAGCGCACTTTTCAGAAATGAAGCCCACGTCAGGGATGTATTACCAATGGATAAATTTCGAATTGATCGGCTAAACGACAAATATTTTCAGAGATGGCATGGGTAGAGTTTGCTCGTGAAAAATTCTCTTTGTTATTTGTATTTGCTCTACACGTTTACTAACAAGTCTTTTAGTTCATTGTCTACATCTCGTTATGTTTTTTCATCAAAGCAGTACATATTGTTCACAGACATTATCAATGTTATATTATCTATTAATGTAACAGAAAAGAATGTGAGTGACTTTCGAAACTATGTTTCCGTGTTATATCAATCCCAAACGCATAGTCACTAGTCTGTGGAACATATCCGTCTGCCAGCGTTATGTCAATTTCAGTAAATAATTCAATGCAGTATATTCACTCCAGTGCTAGAAACTCTGAAATTTATATTATTTATTAAATTAAAATAGATAATTCATTATAAGACACATATTTTAATTTTTAAATTAATTAAAAATCAGAGAACAGAAAATTTAGTAAACAAAATCCAAAGAGTTAAAGACAAAACCACAAGAGAAAGAAGACAATGGCAAAAGTTAGTAATTAATATAAGAAAAACTTTTCAGGCAAAAAATACACTCTTTTATAAGGAACTTGAAATATTTAATAAATTACCGTTAAAAATGAAAAATCGCGATAAAATAAAATAATTGAAAAGAAAAATTATAAATTAAATAAAAAAAATTAGTTGTGTAAATAATTAATACAGTATACCTGTAGATGTAAACAATGCATGTAAATATGAATTTAATGCAACACAAATATCCCGGAAGGCTAAATAAATCAAATTGAGCGTCAATATTTATCTATCTATATCTATCGTCTGTATATATCTATCTGTCGATTTAAATTACCTTTTGTGTACGTCAAAGGCAATGAACCTTGTCACCATATGAGCTGTGATTACTTAAAGTAAGATGTGTAAAATGATACTCACATTCCAAACATTACGCTAAATCGTATTCATTAAATGAAAATTCCCACAAATTCATCCCGCTGGTAATTGTAATATGGGATGCTCGTTAGAATAGATAGCCCTTTCTGAAAAAATTGGACTTATCGAAGCGGTAGTGAATAAATATGTGAACTGTGGAGTTCAACAGATGAGTGAACTGTGGATTTAGAGCAGCCATAATGAAAAGCTGCCATCAAATAGCTTCAAACCCTTTCGATAATTAACCATTAATTATCTTACGGGTACTAATATTTAAAAAATACTTAAGCATAAGAGTGAAGTACAAAATACTGCGAAACTTTTCAGACCCTCTTCTTTAAACACGCTTTTCTACGAAATCCGAGGGGACCAAGTCAGAAGGACTTCATCGTATAAAAGCTATTTCTGTGCAAGGACAAAATATATAAAGTGTACGAGTATAGATGAATACATAAAGAAAAATAAACGAAATTAATAAATAATGCAATTAACTCAGAACGTTGAACGCAAGCAAATGGATCATGCCTTCTTGCGTGACTGTATTTCTACTCGTGCACGAAAATTATATTATCCCCAGACATTCTTCACATCTGCTAGACTTTACACGTAGGTAAGAACATTTTATTAATTAAATAAGATGACGTGTTCTGCATTTGCATTGTTTTTAGTTGGATAATTAAAAAAACCTTGCCATTATAAACTATATTAAGTATTTTTTTACACAATGAAAATAAAATATTTATCGACGTAAAGATTCCCTTGCTAAGAATAATTTCTTTCTGTAACAAAAATTACTTATTTTCAGTATAAAGGAATGTCCAGAAAGGAAAGAAACTGGTTACATGACACTTGTTTAATTGAAAATATTTTCAAGTTTCTCTTAAAATACTCTTGAAATTCGGCCTTCTCAGCGATACAGGTTCCATCGGATCTGCCAATGGTCGAAATAGCCGAATTCAACCACAAAAATTGCCCAAGTGGCTCAGTTTCCATGTAATTGCCTTATTCTAAACTCTCTCTGTCCAGGAATATATATATATATATATATATATATATATATATATATATATATATATATATATATATATATATATAAACACACACATTGTGCACGTGGGTCACTACATGTTAGATGCGTCCTACGTGTGGAGCAAGAAAGGTGTTAATATTTCTGTGTAGTGACCGACTCATCTATTCGTTGCGTTCTAGTGTTAATTTTTGTACGAACAGATTCCTTGCAATACCGCACAGAGTGTAAACCATCCAAGCAATTGATGAGGTAACTTTGAAGAGCCAACGGCGGAATATTACTCCCTTAATGAGAAAGGCATATGAAATTGTATATCGAGTGTCAAATCGGTGACCAGGACAAATCGCGGGTCTCTCATCTTTGGCGTGCGTCTTATGTATCATTACTTAGTGGTTGGCTTTACGGAAATTCGCGACATACGCAACTTGCAATTCCCATGATATGGAGGGATTCAAAGGACCTCCTCACGGGCTGTTATTTATACATTGCCTTGGTTGTGATTCCAGCAACTTCGGTAAAGACCATTTTATAACCCGGAATGTATGCGGCGATTTAAATTTATCGCACTTTTGTTAGGTCTCCAACAAGTATATTATTAATTTTGCTGTTTTCTATGCGAGTGGGATAGCAGACACCGCAAAAATCGTTTTGTGAAGCAGCACTGGCCTCAACGACATCTGATTCCTGGACAAAAACTGTAACTTCGTAATCCCTTTTAATAGTGCACACGCATATCTTCCTCCCTCGCACACCAAACTCGGATTGATGAAAATTTTTTTGAAGGTGATGGATAAAAGTGGGCCAGGTTTCCCAAACTTAAAAAACACAAATTCCAAAGGATCATTTTGGCGAAAATAAAGGAGGGAAGGAACATGACTTAACAAGTCTGAATGGTGTTGAAAAGGCTGCAAGGATGTCGCTTCAAAAGGTCGTAACTGAATTCCTTGGTAACAGGAAAGTTGAGACCTATGAAGAACTAATGTAGGAACTCCTTTACAATTATAAAGCTTTGCAATGTAAAACATTCCTTAATATACAATTTCTGAATTCACACTTAAACTTCTTTCCTGAAAATCTCGATGCTGTGAGCGACAAACACGGTGAGCGATTCTAGCAGGACATTGCAACAATGGAAAATGTTATAAGGGGAAATGGAATCAAAATATGCTTGCAGACTAGTGTTGAGGACTAAAAAAGGATATACTCAATCGAGATAAGTAAACAATCGTTCAAAATTACTTATTGATGAACATTATTATACATAATAAAGTAAAGAAAACCAAAGACTTAACAACAGTATGTACTTTTTAATTGCTCATTACAAAGAAACCTTGCCCATTAGAAATAAATTCTCTACAAATTTGAAATAAGAACACCATTTTCCATACGAAATAGCCATTATATTCCATTTAGCAGACAAAAAGTTTACCTTTGTCGACCAGTGTAATTTAAGTCGCCTTAAGTATACACGTCGTCGCGCGCGGTTCGAACGCCGAAAACTCAACCCAAATGTTCCCTTTTGTTTTTAGACTTAACAATCGAAAATAAAAAGAAGTCTTGATTGGGCTGTATAGTGGTTCACGCAAAATTACGACGACCAATAGTGACTTGTACGCTGAAGCTTTGTAATGAAGATTCTAGCAGCCGAGAATAGCTGAGCGAATACGCACGACCCTTCCTCAATCACTCAAGCGCCGCTTTGCAAAATGCAACAATACGGTACACGCTCTCTATAAATCAATTCCTTGGGTGAATCAAAGTCATTGAACATTGTTTTCAATTTGTCCTTTTCCGTCTATGCTATCCAAAGGTTTGTCTATTGAACTTCAATTTGTAACCAAAATTTCATCAAGTAGTTTGGAAAATAACTAATGAAATTTTGGCTGCATAACTACTTCCCAACATACCATCTCAGCTCGAACCCCCCCCTCAAACTCTGGCGAAGCAGTGCCATTACTTCTGGGACAGATCTTTTAGAACACAATTCATGTCAAAATATCATTGTTAATGAGACAACCTACTAAATAATATGATCATGAATTTTAGAAAACGAATTTTCAAAAGAATGATGTCATACATTCAATTCTTGATTTGTGTGTTCTCATTATGATAATAGAGCTCATAGTGGTTGTTGTTTTACACGTAATTGAGCAATCAATATTTATTAGCGTGAAGTACTCTAATATGTTCAATACTCGAAGGGAAGCAGAAATTTGTCAAATAACATCCTCTAAAGTCTTTAGAAAATAATTCCTTCCTGACAAGAACGTTTGGATGACTTTTCATTACACGAAGCCGCAAACAAACTTAAAACGCCGAGTCATGTTGTACGGGCGTTGGGCGTTGAGAGAGAGGGCTGGACGTCTCACTTTGGGAAGACCGAGGAGCTTGATAGAACGTGCGAAAATTGCACGCTTGGCAGTCGAGCATGGCACTCATTTCAGATCAAAACAACAAATTTGACAATTACTAGAACGTCAAAATAAATGTGAGCGATAAACATTTCAACTTATCAAAATTATAATTAAAGAAAGTTACTGCGACACATTGAATGTGTTGTCAAAAAACTCTACTCTATTGAGTGGGTTATGGTATGCAGCAGGGATGTCGCACTTGAAATTTCCAAGAAGAATGCTGAGGTGACAAGGTTATCATGCTCATTCATATATCCCGTATACAAATCCGGAGTACAGAGGAATAAGAAACTGGATTTGTTTGCTTTGGCTGCCGACGATCACGAACATGTTTGACCGGAAGATCCTCGGTTCGAGGCCCGACGGTGGCAGAATTTTCGACACTAGTTCCCTAGCTAGGTGGAATTCAGCCGCTGTCTGAAGAAGAATTCTAGCGGTCGGGTGTTCCGATCGGTAGTTTTCCGTGTTTTCTCCGGTCAAAACCAGTCGAATGCCGGAGCAATACCCTAACAAGTCAAAACAAATTTATCCGTATTATCTATAAAAAAATAAGACTGTTTCTTCACTTCCTCTTTATAAACAACTAAATATTTTACCATTACATCATCTTTTTGTATATAAAGTTCTACAAATATATTATGTCAAAAGCGGAAATAATTTAACTGAGAGAATATTTCACAATTACAGTACACGTAGTAAAACCACTAATCAAATTAAAAAGCCCCAAATTCATAAATCTCTGATATCAAGAACCTTGGTGTTTATTGGGCCTCAAATATATAATCAATTACCATTAGTTCTGAAAAATAGTAAATCCTTAAATATTTTCAAACACAAGATAAAGATTTGGATTTTAAAACATGATGATAATGATATAAACAAGTTAACTGAAATATTGCAATAAATTTTTTTGCTGTATAAATTAAATATAAATTCATTTATGTAAATATATATTTCGTCTAAGTAAATATACAGATTGTATCTCTGTAAATCTTCACTTATTGTATAATTTAAAGATAGGTTTTTTATTTTGTATGTTCACGAAAACATATTGTAAATGTTAAAAAATGAGAATATTGTTAAAAACACGCCACACATAAAAAATACTATGTAGAAATAGACAGATAATAAATTGTAAATTCAGTATTGCTAACCATCACAACTGGTTATCGATGGTTAGTAATTCCAAGAAACAACAATGTTCATTATCTCTGTAAAACAAATTGGGAATAAATATTATTAATATTATTATTAATATTATTAAAAAACAAACGGGCTACGGACCGCGCGCGATCTTTCCTTCCTCTTCCTTGTCCTATCCTCTCCCCTTACAAATACACTTACACTAATATGCACTACACTACCACATATGCCAGAATACGGGTCTGGAGCTTAGAGCTTGTTTCGACTGAGGCGGTGCCCCGCTAGTGGGAGAGTCCTGGTTGGGGGGTAACCCCGCTAGCCGGCGGTATGTCGGCGCCGAATCTCGCCATCCAGCGGGGGAAGATCACTGCCATCTCCCGAGGAAAAACATGCACTAGTTACGGGACTAATGACCTAAGCTGTTGACGCGCCCGGAATCACTAACAACCAACCAACCTACACACTAACGAAGTACACTAACATTCATGTCGAGAGACCAGTATGGAGTTCAGGACTTGTCACGGCTGGGGCGGTGCACCGCTAGAGGGAGATACCTGGTTGGGGAAAATCCCGTTAGCCGACGGTAGATCGGCGCCGGATCTCACCATCCAGCGAGGTGGAGGATTCCTGCAACCTCCTGCGGTACACAGCACTACACTTTCGGAACTAATGACCTTATCAGTTGACGCGCCCGTAATCACAAATCAATCAATCAATCATTCACGAACATGTCTTTGAGGACAATATTTGTGACAGGGTTTCATGTGAGGCGGCGCAGCGCGTTTCCTTTGCAGTGAGCAATCTGTGCGAAAGGAGAGCGGCGTGGCGGCGCGGAGCCATCCCGGATCCACTCCGATTGCCGCGCAGCGCCAATGGGGGCGTCGCATAATGACGCCGCAGCTGCGGGGATACAGGACAGGCCTTGGCCCCTCAGCTCATCCATCACAAGTGCCGCGCCGCGCAGCGGACTCACGGCCGCGAGCTACGGCCCTCACCTCAACGCACGGCAGCGTTCACCAACCGCCACTCCGCCAGCCACCACACGGGCTTCGCTTCTCCCCGCTCTAGTCGCGGCTTCTGAATGCATTTAACCCTCAACTGGCGTCGTGGTGCCTTTTTGACCCCACTTGAATTTCGAAGTTGAGTATCCTGCCTATTTTTCAAATGAGAACGTTGGTATGCTGGTTATATTCAAATAATGTGTTTATCTTTTGATTTGAGAAGTACTGTTGAATTTCGTGCAGTTGCTTTGCAGTGGGGTGAGTGAAAATATTTTTTGGGGTCACAGCGGCACCACCACGCCAGTTACGCAACTGTCTTTGTAATGGCGTTTTCATCGAAAACTGTGTCTTGCGCTGACACGGACCATGATATCGCTATCTCTAGATGGTTAGAAGAGGTTGAGAATGATTATAGTGACTCTGAAGACATACAAAATGGGTATGACTGTCATAGCAAAATTTATTGAAGATGCTGGTATGTCAACTTGCCGAATCTCATACGAACATCACCCTTGAACATGCACCTAATTAGGGAGCTTCGTGAAACCACTTCAGTAATATAGCAGAAATCTATTCTCGGTGCAGAATGTAATCCACAAGTAGCCAGGGAAATGATGCGGTGCGCATTATATCAGAAAAGAAGTCCGAAAAACAAAAAAAAAAACAAAAAAAAAAAGATACGTGTTGCTGGTCAATGTGCCGTGAATATCAGCCAAACATTTGTAAAGAGTGTCTACGAGTCTACTTTTGCATACATAACAATAATATTTATATTTTATTGTTAAATATGTGAATCATAAAATGATAATACAAAAAACTTAGATTAAAAAAAATTGGTAAAAATGAAGTTTTATTTACGATTATTTATCAGTAATCTGTCACGGAGTTATTTATTATTTAGTGACGTAAAAATATATTAAATATTAATTATTTTATCTAAATGATTTTGAAAATCCTATGAAAATGTAATTAAACAGAAATAGTTTAAAAATCGTTACAGATTTTGTCGTGACCGGCCGCACAAATTAAATGTGCCGCCACAGAAGCACGTCAGTAGGGCGTTACCGCCCCTGGCGGCAGCGGTCAACAACAAGCGCGGGCCAGCGGTGCTCGGCTGAGTGCGGCCGCCACGCCTGAGCGAGCGGGGCGAGACTCGACCCCGCCCCTACTACACAGCCAGTCGACAGGCCTACGGCCCGGGGCAGCTATAAAGCGGCCTCGGCGCGGAGCTGAGGCAGTCAGAGAGTGAGCGGCTGTGATAGAGCGACGATCTGGTGACTAAGTGGTGGTTACGGTGTGAGGAGTGAGAGACTACGACAACTGCGCAACGACTTCGGACTTCCTTTTTCGGCTATTTGGTGACTCGGCATATTGTGGTACATCTCCTGGTTTTACAGCAACACGGCTACGTCTCTCTACCAATTCTCCTGGATATTGGGAACTATAGCTCTGTACCTGTTTCTGTCAAAAAATTGTTTATTGAACCCTGGTGTATTGAATTTGGATACTTCAGATTTTAACAATGAAAACAGAAAAAGTGGTCCGGTCAAAATGGCACCACGACGCTGGTTATGTAACAAAAACTCACCACGCCAGTTGAGGGTTAAAGTAAACACTAGTTACAATGTGCCGTATATGACGCGTACGTGGAAAGTATGTCCTGGGCACGGTTTCTTGAGCTCCACAATCCCTACACCCTCTTTTTTCCCTATTCTTAGTTGAATAATAAATAAAGTTAGCAATTAACGTTTTTTCGATATGTAGAAATATTCTTTCCCGTGTAATATCAACTTTTTTCTACACCCATATAACCCACATAAACAATAGTTAGTCCTCTTATTAAGGGCTTGCAAAATAATTATTTTGGGCCCGGGCCTTATTAAGGGCCCGTTAAATAATTATTGTCATTATAATTCAGTTTCCATTATAGAAGAGGTGTTTGACCAATCAGAGAGAAGTTTACAAATCAAGCATTCAGAGGTAATTGATATTTTGTCATCGTTCTAGTAAATATCTCGTTCGATTACGTGTATTAGAATTGCTTGTAAATATTGAATTACGCATGTTGGTTTTAATATTTTTTATCATTAGTATTCGTTGTTAAGGTGGAAATATTGTTAAAATTAATAGTATCTTGACTTAGTTCGATCATATTTAACTCGCGTAGTTGTTGGTGAGAACATTTAACTGACACCCAGAATTGCGCAAGGCAGCAACAAGTATACAAAATTAAATGATTTATTAAGATGTAAATCCGACGGGTACAAAGCAAAAGACTCAAAAACATTTTATCTCATAAAATAAAAGCTTTCAAAGATGAAGAATCATAGAAAATATATATTTTAACAAAAGTAAATACAATATAATGCATACCATAATTTTTACCAAAATGTACAAGTATAAATGTATTTTTATTCTGTCGTTGTTCGAGGTAGCGTGAGTATAACGTGTGCATGACATGCATAACGTGAATTAAAGAGGAATATATACAGGATGCAGAACTTTTAGTCAAAATAACAATATAAAAACCCACGTGTCACAAACTTTTATAATGATAGGTAAATATTATGAAATTTGAGAAAATACATGAATCTACGCCCAACATATTGAACACTCCATCGTTTTTGTCTATTATATTAATTGCAAATGTACAGTGCAAAACGTAAGGGATTAATAAATTAGAACTATGGGTATTCAAATAGCTATCTCAATCTTCCTAATCCAACTTTATATACTGATCATTGCTTTCGCGTATGTTCAAAGATATTATTAGTTGACGCTGGTGGCGACATTAAAAATTTCAAAAGACATGGTGAATTGAAGTCTGCAAGTGTTGCTGCAGGATATGCAGATAATCCAATTCAACATTTTTTTAAAAAAATGTTCATATACAATTCGAAATTTCATAAATAATCAAAATGAGATAGGCATAAAGATGAATTATCTATCACTATTCACAAATATTAAGAATACAACACTTCAACAGATACATTTTAATATTTGTACTGTACGAAATTTGTATATATCAAAAAATGAAAAGAAATTATATTAAATAAATGCGATGTATTTTGTTCAAATTTTGCTTATTTTCATTATTCTTACAAAACAGTTTCCATTAAATTGTCTTTTATGGGTGGAAAATACTTGTTTAAAAATTAGACCCTAATCTTACTGTAGTGCTCAGTTGATCTGAACACAGGTCACATGAAACATCTTGGTCCTGACCTTGGTCCTTGGTAGCGAACTGTGAAACTTGGTAATGAAGTATACGTACGATACTCGCTGGCTCCTCGCTCGCATTAGAATTTCACTTCACAATCGTGCATTAATACCCATTATTACATCATCGTTTCATAATTTACAATTCATCGGCAAACGGGATGCCGAACGGCTTATATGATAGTACTACGAACGAAATAATTAAATTCCCGACTAACACCGTACGCAGCTCAATAAATCGTGCGCATGTGGTAAACATAAACGGGACATCTTAGCATCAGCTCAAAAAATCTAGGAAACTGGAATGAAAAAGCTAATTGAGATGGTGATCATTTACCCAGAACGAATAGCAATATTTTATATGCGTGTATTCAATCATTTAGAAGAATACGATACAAAAGATTACTAATATATATAAATAAAAATGAACCACCGAAATGTATGTAAACGCATAACTTTCGAATGACTGCACCAAATTAGATAATTCTTTTTTTGATGTCGGTTATTGTCAGGACAAGGTTTGTATAAAAGAAAATTTTTAAAAAGTTGAACAGAAAATGTAATAATAACCTCATAATAAACCTCATAATGAGAAAAGTGAGTGAGTGAATGAGACAAAAGACTGTGAGAGATCTTCAATATATTAACAAATTATTAAAAGAGGAAAAGGAAGAGGAGAAAAGAGATAAGAAAATAGATAAGAAAGAGAAGAAAAGAGAGAGGGGAAAAAGAAAAAAAGGGAAAAGTGAAAAAGATGAAAAAAAGAGACACAAAGAGAGAGAGGGGGAAAGTGAGAAAAGGAAATAGAGAGAAGGAAAGAGAGAGAATGAAAGAAAGAGGGGAATAGAGAGAAGAAAACGAAGAGAGAGGGGAAAGAGAAATGAAGAGAGAGACGGGGAAAGAGGGGAGGGAGAAAAAAGTTAAAACGAGGGAAGAATGGAGGGAGAGGGGAAGGAGAAGGGGAAAGGAGGGGGATATGTTGGAAGAAAAGACAGACAAAAAGAGGGAGAAGTGAAAAGGGAAAAGTGAGATAAAAAGAGTGGGGAAAAGAGAACGGGAAAAAGAGAAAAAGAGAGGTGGGAAATGAGAGGGGAAAGAAGGTAAGGGGTAAGAGAGAGAGGAAAAAAGTTAAGAGTGAAAAGAGATAGGGAGAGAGAAAGAGGAAAAAGAGAGAAGACAGGACAACGTCTGCCCGGCTTTGCTAGTTAATTAATATAATTATTCACATACATGTTATATTTGTTTTTGAAGCTTATTATAGTATTTAGTAATTGTATAAACAGTTATACAGCAGAAAATCTTTTATTTGGCATTTAAACTTATGTATTGAATTGTTTAATATCATCTGGCAATTTGAGAGGTTTGAGTTTTGTTATTTTAGCATTAGTCAATTACACATGGTTCAATTTCAATGGGCTACAATTTTTTTCTTTTAAATGAAGAATTGTATTAACTTCCAATAGTTACTAAGGATCAATGAATTCATCCAGAAAGCTTTTCAGAAAAAGCATCATACAATCGTCACGTGTCTACATCTACCTAGGCCTTAGAGAGTCTGAAACATCGGCCTCATACAGAAATTAAAATCAATAGGCACCCCAGTATCTCCTCACCGCAATAACTAGTTTTCTATCAAACAGAACTTTTGCAATTACCATTGACAGTCACACATCAAACCCCAGAAATATACAAGCCGGCCTCCCCCTAGGATCTCCGTTATTTCCCACACTCTTTAATCTCTACGTAGCTGACATCCCAGTAGCAACCAACACCAACGTCGGCCAATTCGATGAGGATTCCAACATATACGGGTCCAGTTATTTATGCAACAGCATAAGAAATAAGATACAAAGGCACCTTAACAAAATAGATGAATGGTCCATGAAGTGGGAACTCAGACTCAATGCCGAAAAATCGAATGCAAACATTTTTTATTCAGACAAATTTTTACCTCTCCCCTTCCAAATCAGTAACTCACTTATTCCTTTGACTCCACCCAATCAAAACATCAACTTTATAAAATTAAATCTTTATACGAAACTACAATGGAAGGACCATGTAAATGCAAAACACATCAAGCAAAAATAAAGATTCTCAATTAAAAACACTCAATAATTCCAAACGTAAAATCTCTCTAAACAATACAATAGCTCTACACAAACATTATCCGACCTATCATGACGTATGTGTGTTCTATCTGGTTAAATGCCTCAAGAACATAACATAATCAAAATCCAAACCGTTGATAATAAATACCTCAGAATAATTACACAGATCCCATGGTTCTGTGTAATTATTCAAATCTACAGTTGCACAAAGAATTAAATATCCCATACATAATTCCATTCATTACCAACATCTCCAGCAAATTTTATTCATACATCAACCAAAACGATCACCTATCCTATTTCAACCTTGCTCAAATCCCAGATTCCCGTACAAGAATGAAAAACAGGTTTCCAATTCAATTTTTTTTGAGTATACAGAACGAGTTGGAGAGTAAAAGTATGGCACTTTATGAGCTCCCTTACCCTGAATACTAGAATTAAGTTAGTTTACAAGGTAAATTTAACCTACCACAAAATACATATGTAAAAGTACGACAGTCCTGACCTATGTAACTTGCAATGCCAGTGAAAAAAATTAAAATGAACCTGTATTTAAACAGTTTTCTTCATTTAATATTAATTTTTTAATACGTAATCAAATCGAAAAATCTCAAATAGTATTACAGTTTGTTTCTTTCTTCAAGAGAACATTCATATCAGAGAACTGTCCTGCCTCTTCTAATGCGCGAGTACATGAAGTATAAAAGGTGGAGGATTGGGTCTAAGATCGAAGATTGCGGGATTTCCATTCTTGACTCACATTCTTAACTCGTAATGCGTCGGAAACGTAAGTTCATAATCTCTCTTCGGGCCCTGAATATTGTAAAATTAGAACTACACGACGTGAGTAATACATGACTTTTAATGAAGTTGATCCGTGGTTATACTTATTAAACTTTTGCAATATTCAACATTGAATACAGAAAACCGATCTTTTTGTGCAAGACGTTCCAGACTGCATTAGTGTAATGAATCTCGATATACCAAACTTTAAAATGCAAATATCGGCCATGTAGTATACCCAGTTGTCCATTATTTGTTCAGCCATTTATCCATCGTAAACGCATCAATTCACATGAATATCATCAATTGTATGATCATTAATGCAGAGGAAGGCAAACGGAACTGCCATATCCATCAATAGTAAATGAAGAGCACTCGGGAACGACAAGTTTATATTCAGTGTCTTTTTGGCACCAGCACTCGCTAGGTTTATGAGTTTTGAATATTTTTGCTATCCAGCACGTCAGAGGCGTACCCGAATTTTTCTCGGAGTGGAGGGGGTATAGTGTCCAGATGATTTGAAGTGTTCTTAAGAATAATTTTTGACTTTAGTTGTTTGCCCAAATTGAAAAAGCATTGATATTCTTGCCTGAAATCTTTCATACTATGTGATAATGGCTTCGATTAGGAATGTTTATTTTCGATCCCTGATTATATATGCATTTCGTTTTATCCTTTGTTTCTTTATACTATTAATAAACAACGAAAAGTATATTAATTGGTACGGACAATAAGAGAGGAACAATGATAACTCAAATTTAATGTTACATCACTGTGGTAGAGATGTGATGGTCAAAACGAAGTTTGCCTCCCACTCCCTACTTGTTCGGAACTCTTTCCAGCGGTCCATCGGGAATGAATGCACTACCGCAAATCCAAAGATACAACAAGACCCGGTTCCGTATACTTCTCGTGAAGTAATTACCAAGGAATCTTAGAGAAAAGTAATGTCTCCTGTGCGCGCAGCTCATTAAATTCCTTGAGGCTGCCTGCAAAGGAGCCGGGTGTGCCCTTAGAAGGGGAGGAAGGGGAGGAAGGGGAGGAAGGGGACGAAGGGGAGGAAGGGGACGAAGGGGAGGAAGGGGAGGAAGGGCGCCTGGCGGATAACGAGGCGGCGTCCGGCCCGCGCGCTGCCGGTCCACGTGGCCTCGCCGCGCCTGCCGCCGCTCGCCCGACCCCACTGACATCTTCCCAGGCACAAGGCGATGCGCCTGCAACTAATATGTGACATCGTTATCTCACCCACACTCGGAGGCTGCGTCTTTCTGCGCTTCCTTTTTATCTGAACGGTTGGCGAAACTTTCGGGATTGACATGGGAGCTGGAATGTGGAAGATCATTCATGCTCCCCCCTAATTCCATCCCTGTTTTACGATGTAAATAATAACTAATATTAATAATAATAATAATAAATAGAAACAATGGAATATTATTTATACTTTAGTAGGACACTAGTAATAATGACAAAAATGTATACCTTTCAACATCCTTGCCAACTTTTAAAAACATTAACCACTTACATATTAAATACATTATTAGGCCCTCTGTCGTCATTAAACTTCAAGATATTGTATTCATATATGAAGTAGAGAAATACATTTCGACTTACGATAGGTGAACAAGATAGTCTGATGGGGACCTACTGTATTATATTTATTTTATACTTATTTTACGTAGAGTATGTTCAGAATAGTCATGCTCATGACATTTAAAAAACAATATTCTTTACTGTATCATTGAGAGGAACAATTCTTGCGCAAATCATTAGGTTTCAACCAAATATAACGATTGTTTTGGATAAATCTGAAACTTTAAAAACAAGAAAGACAAACATTTTTGAGAGTAATGGCTCTTTTTTCTGCAATAACCTCTTACAATATGTGAAATAAACATACGTACTATCCCAAACAGGAAATACTCAAAATCATTATTATTAAAAAATGAGAACAATATATTGAATAATTTTACAATGTTTACAGGGAATGATGATAGAAATTTATAAGCGGAAGCAACCGGACCAAAAAACACATTTCTTCCAGTGCTTGAACATTTCTTTCAATGTGCATGTTTCTCACAGTGCTCTTTATTTAGTTTGGTACGTTGTTTATATTTCGGTTAATTTACATAACATGGAATAAAAATGTCTTAGCGGTGGTTTAAGAATCTTTGCAATTCTGCAAATCGCTATGAAAAACTGAACACTAAAGTATTTTATGTCAGTTTCTTTGAAATATTACTTTCAAAAATATAATAGTTTCTCTTTTCCTGCAATGTGTTCACTTGACACTTGAAATACTACAATATTTTCGAGACACCTTCAACCTTTACTAGAATGGCGTAAGTTAATATAATTAAGTATAAAAATATTTGCCTTACATTTTGAGATGTAAATAATAAGGGAAATGCTTATGTTAACGTATTATAATTACGTAACATTAATATATTGTTACAAGAGAAGAAATGATTGAATGATCGCAGAGCCAATCGACACAGAGCCAAAACTGCTGAAAAATGCTGAAAATTTAACTGTTGAAAAACTGCTGAAAACGTAAAATTTGACATTTAAAGTCCAATTGCGGTGTATATAACTACTACGAAATTATATTTAAAAACTCGTCATATGAAGGAATTAAACAGGGTTTTTGCTACTGAAAGTTTTCCAAATGGAGCATGCATCCTGCAGCCTCTTCTAGAAACGATGACTGTAGCGAACACGTCACGGAAATCGGGCCGTAACCGAGCAGAGCAGAGCAGTGTGGGGTTTGGTAGGGGTAGTTGGGGTAGGGGTGGGGATGGTCGGGGCGTGGCCGGGTAGGACGGAGCTCGGCGAGGAGGGGCAGAAGTGTTGGGGCAGGGTGGAGAATGAGGCGGCGATAATCATCCTTTGAAGATACAAAAATGTGTTTTGGATTCAATTTTTGGTTTAATGCAATCCGCAAAGCCTTTACGCATTACGGGTTGCGAGCGGACAGGGCACAGACGGGGCAGGGCTTGGGGCCAGCCGGGGACAGCGAGCTGGGTGGAGCAGGAAGGGGAAACGGTAGGGCGGGGACGGCGGGGGTGCGTGACGAATAAATAAACACTCGGACGACACCGGCTTAATTCAGATAGTAAATAATATTTTACCATATGAATTCGCGAAGTCAGTTGCTCAGCTCTTTTTCTAAGTTTTACTGTCCACGACATGTTGATATTTCATTTCATTTTCTTTATAATATTTATCCGTCGAGTGTCAAAACCCATAAAGAATAACAAAGAAGGAGGATTCAGAGCCATATAGTTTTTTCCTTTGTCCATGCAAGATAATTTTCACACACGCCCAAAATTCCGACGGTTGTCAGAGATAGTATTGACAACTGAATACAGGGGTCTAAATAAAGCATAAAAAGGCATCTACATAATATAATGTTGCAAAATGAACAATGAAGCCATGAAAGCCCTCATACTCACTGGGAGGTTGGATGTTCTTTGTTATCCGAGCGTTGTCAAACAAAATATGGTGGGCTGACAGTCTTATTCACTAACAAAAATGTTGCATATGGAGCAGAGCACTAACGACGGGACGAAAGAAAGCTGTTGTAGCAAAAAACCGAAGTCCTGGCAGGTTTATTTATTTATTTATTTATTTATTTTACGTCAAAAAAACAGTTAAAAACTGCCTATGACGTGCTATGGGGAAAAGTGAATTGTGTGCACATTTTCAAAATTCTGTGATCCCTACACTAAGTCATATACTACTTAAATTTTGAATTTTTGAAAGGGAGAAAAAAGAAACTCCCATGTAATAAAATCTATTTTCAAGGATAAACAAGCAATAAATTTTGAATTTTGAAAGGGAGAAAAAAAACTCCCATGTATAAAAATCTATTTTCAAGGGTAAATAAGCAATAAATTTTGAATTTTTGAAAGGGGAAAAAAAGAAAGAAAAAAAAGCTCCCATGTAATAAAATCTATTTTCAAGGATAAATAAGCAATAAATTTTGAATTTTGAAAGGGAGAAAAAAACAAAAAAAACTGCCATGTAATTATATCTATTGTCAAGAGAAATAAGCAATAAATTTTGGCTCTTATTACTTCCTGCCGCGACAACATGGAAACGATAATTTGAATAATTGTATTTCCCACTGAATTCTAGAACACGTGCACAGAAAATGAAGTTACATTTATGTCCAGAAGCAAAACAAGGGGCCATCTCAGCATTTGCTCAATGGATCAGGGAAACTGGACGAAAAACCTGATCGAGATGGGGGTCATTGACCCGGAAGCTGTAGTACAATAGTTGTTACAGGTTGTTTATAATCATTTATACAGTCCAAATGGTAAATAATGCATTATGTATCATTGTTAAAATTAATGTTACTTTTCTTGTGATGCTCAGTATAGTCTCTAATTGTATAGAAACAGTTATGCAGCAGAAACGATTTCACTTGGGATTTAAACTTTTCTATTGAATTTAATCGTTTAATGTCATCTGGCAAAGTGTTGTAAAATAATGTACATGTATTGTATGTGAATTTTTTGTAATGAGCTGTTGATACTGTCACCTGATGAATATGATTTCTACGTCGAGTGTTATAGTAATAGACTTCGGCATTTTCTGAAAATATATTCCCGCCCTTAAGCAAGTCATTTTTTACAAAAACCACTGATTCGTAAATAAAAAGACACGGTAATGGTAGAATTCCTAGATTAATGAAGAGAGGCTTACATGAATCACGTGGGTGGGATTTGGTTATTATTCGTACAATTCGTTTTTGTAATCTAAAAGTCTGGGAGCTATAAGATGTATTTCCCCAGAATATTATGCCATATCTCAGGCGGGAATGAACATTCGCGAAGTATACACAACGAGCAGTATGAAGGCTGACTGAATTTGCAAGAATTCTGAACGCGTAGCATAATGAACTTAATTTTGTGTTCAATTCATTTAAATGGACGTTCCATTTAAGGTTTGACTGAATTGAGACCTAAAAATTTTGTTGCCTTAACATCAGTCAATGGTACACTGTTCATTTTCAATGGAGCACAGAATTGTTTATTTGATATGGAAAACTGCATTAAAACCGTTTTCTTTTCGTTTACTATTAATTTGTTATTTCGGAACCAATTTGAAACATCTGATATTGTACTATTTACGGTTTCTTTATTGCAAAGGATGTTCGTATCATCCGCAAAGAGAACCGTTCTTCCGTTTCGAATCGTCGAGGGCATATCGTTTACGTAAAGTAGGAACAGAATAGGGCCTAAAATCGATCCTTGAGGAACTTCACATGCAATGGGCAAAGAGTCGGATAGGATAATTAGAATAGTCGGATAGTCGGATAATTAGAATTGGTACACTAATGTAAGTTAAAAGTAAAATCTTTTCTGCTGCATAACTGTTTCTATACAATTAGACACTATACTGATCATCTCGATCGGGATTTTGTTCAGTTTCCTGATCCATTGAGCAAATGCTGAGATGGCCCCTTGATTTGCTTCTGGACGTAAATGTAGCTTCACTTGTTTTAAAATATAACGATATAAATGTGAACGATCCGGCAACAGTGGCTAATCTCTTTAACCAATACTTTTCGAGAATTGCTGCCGATCTCACTAAGGGTCTTCAGCCACAAAATTCAAAAACAGACAGTTCACCCAAAATTTTAGACACAATGTTCGTTTCCGAAACTTCTTCCTATGAAATTCTCAAAATAATCGGTAAACTAAAAAATAAATATTCGTCCGGTTTAGATGAATTCCCGGATTCTTTGTTAAAGACTTGTGCGTATGCCATTATACACCCGTTAACTCACATATTTAATGCATCTTTATGCACTGGAACGTTTCCAGATATTTTCAAAACAGCTAAAATTAAGCCGCTTTTCAAAAAAGGCAACAAAAATGAAATTCAAAATTATCGGCCCATTTCTCTTCTATCAGTTTTTTCAAAAATATTAGAGAGACTTTTTTACGTACGAATGGAAACCTTTCTCACTAAACACGACGCGCTTTCAGATTGCCAACATGGATTTAGAAAATCAAAATCAACGGAAACAGCTATATTTTCTTTTCTTAAAGATGTCGCCTCATCATTAGATCAAAACGAGGCACCTATTGGATTATTTTTAGATCTCTCAAAAGCTTTTGACGTCATTGATCATGACATTTTACTTTCCAAATTACCTTCATATGGAATTCGTGGTATTGCTCTAGATTGGTTATGTTCGTACCTTAAACAACGATCTCAGAGAGTTGAAATACCTTACTGGAATGATGGAACATTACGTACGCACCTTTCCGACTCTTTGCCCATTGCATGTGGAGTTCCTCAAGGATCGATTTTAGGCCCTATTCTGTTCCTACTTTACGTAAACGATATGCCCTCGACGATTCGAAACGGAAGAACGGTTCTCTTTGCGGATGATACGAACATCCTTTGCAATAAAGAAACCGTAAATAGTACAATATCAGATGTTTCAAATTGGTTCCGAAATAACAAATTAATAGTAAACGAAAAGAAAACGGTTTTAATGCAGTTTTCCATTTCAAATAAACAATTCTGTGAAGTATTGAAAATGAACGGTGTACCATTGACTGATGTTAAGGCAACAAAATTTTTAGGTCTCTCAATTCAGTCAAACCTTAAATGGAACGTCCATTTAAATGAATTGAACACAAAATTAAGTTCATTATGCTACGCGTTCAGAAATCTTGCAAATTCAGTCAGCCTTCATACTGCTCGTTGTGTATACTTCGCGAATGTTCATTCCCGCCTGAGATATGGCATAATATTCTGGGGAAATACATCTTATAGCTCCCAGACTTTTAGATTACAAAAACGAATTGTACGAATAATAACCAAATCCCACCCACGTGATTCATGTAAGCCTCTCTTCATTAATCTAGGAATTCTACCATTACCGTGTCTTTTTATTTACGAATCAGTGGTTTTTGTAAAAAATGACTTGCTCAAGGGCGGGAATATTTTTTCAGAAAATGCCGAAGTCTATTACTATAACACTCGACGTAGAAATCATATTCATCAGGTGACAGTATCAACAGCTCATTACAAAAAATTCACATACAATACATGTACATTATTTTACAACACTTTGCCAGATGACATTAAACGATTAAATTCAATAGAAAAGTTTAAATCCCAAGTGAAATCATTTCTGCTGCATAACTGTTTCTATAGAATTAGAGACTATACTGAGCATCACAAGAAAAGTAACATTAATTTTAACAATGATACATAATGCATTATTTACCATTTGGACTGTATAAATAAGTATAAACAACCTGTAACAACTATTGTACACAGCTTCCGGGTCAATGACCCCCATCTCGATCAGGTTTTTCGTCCAGTTTCCCTGATCCATTGAGCAAATGCTGAGATGGCCCCTTGTTTTGCTTCTGGACATAAATGTAACTTCATTTTCTGTGCACGTCTTCTAGAATTCAGTGGGAAATACAATTATTCAAATTATCGTTTCCATGTTGTCGCGGCAGGAAGTAATAAGAGCCAAAATTTATTGCTTATTTATCTTTGAAATAGATTTTATTACATGGGAGTTTTTTTGTTGTTTTTTTCTCCCTTTCAAAATTCAAAATTTATTGCTTATTTACCCTTGAAAATAGATTTTTTACATGGGAGTTTTTTTTTTGTTTTTTCCCTTTCAAAATTCAAAATTTATTGCTTGTTTATCCTTGAAAATAGATTTTATTACATGGGAGTTTTTTTTCTTCTCCCTTTCAAAAATTCAAAATTTAAGTAGTATATGACTTAGTGTAGGGATCACAGAATTTTGAAAATGTGCACACAATTCACTTTTCCCCATAGCACGTCATACGCAGTTTTTAACTGTTTTTTGACGTAAAATAAATAAATAAATAAATAAATAAATAAATAAACTATGCGCACGTTTTGTTGAACTTTCCTTTTGCTTATAGTGGTAGTAGAGCTTAGGGTGAATTTCTATTTTCTTAACAATAGAGAAAAATCAAATCCGTTCGTTTACCGTTAAAAATAAGTTTTCTATAATTCGGCAACGAATATATCTAGTTTTTGAAATGTTAATCTCTCGCTTTTTTAAATTTATTATTATTATTATTATTATTATTATTATTATTATTATTATTATTATTATTATTTCATCTTTCAATTATTAATAGTTAAATTGTAGGGAAGGGATTCTGAAACTCAAGAAAGCGTGCGCAGATGATTTTCTCCCCCATACGTCACATATAGTTTTGGACTAAAATAAATAAATAGATTAGGGTGCGAATCCGCGTGTAAATAGCGGTTCGTATGGGCCTTCGGTATACGGAGTGGCCAAGGATATCCCCTCTAGGGGTCAAGACATCGACGAAGGGGAGCTAGCCGTGTAGTTCTACTTCCATAGTGAAATGGATGTGAGGGTGGACTCTGTGGTGGACCGAAAACATCTTCTGCTTGCTACCCGTATGAGCTGGAACGCCAGCTGTTAATGCCTCGAAGTATCTGTTCGGTGCGTGAAGTTAGAAGTTAGGGATAGTTTTCATGAGTGATTCACAATGTTCCATTATCGTCACAACACGCACTATTGTCATTTTTACAATATTCCTTTACTGTAAGAATTTATACAAATCATGTCGAAAGACAGATTAGAAAATGTATGCGTATGAATTAAAACATCAAACCGACGTAAGGCATCAAACCGACATAGTCATATAAACACATAGGTCACAAATACCGAATTTCAGAGTCCCCGTTGCCTTATTTCATCACGCTTTTAATTAAACTCTCAATAGACAGATTTTAACCACAGAATTATGCTCGTAAACAATATTTCTTAAAAGGAAGTTTGAAAGTATACCTTTCTTGCATTCTAGTTTCATAAATAAATTCATTTCATGCGAACATCCTCTAGTTTGATAGAATAACAAGAATAATAGAAGTAAAACGGCTCAATTATAAGTTAGCCAACGTTTGTGAAATAAATGGGAAATATTTATACGTGATAATCACCAATCCCCCCCTCCAATTCCGTACGGCATAAGTGAATGTGAAAAAAAATCGCTCACGTGGCGGAACAGACAAAATGCGTCACAATTAAGCCGTGGCCGTAAGAAGATTTCAACTAAAGCATCCCCAAGGAAACCAGCCTAAACGTTAACAGAAAATTTCTACTGGAAGTAGAACTGATTTCGATTGTTGTACAGCCTCTCGAGTACAAAAGTGGCCCCGTTACACAATATTAGGCCTCCGAATTTGCGAACGTTCATCTGTTGCTTGGTAAATCATTGGTAGAATTGTGTCCGGCGAGGATAATCAACAGAGCCAATATACTGCACACGCTGAAACATTAAACTATGTTGTCACTAAAACATTCTCTTCGAGTTGTGTGCGGACGTTCCGTGCGCCCCTTTCCACACGTTTGGTACCGGGGGCGGTAGCTCAGTGCATTAACTGATGTCACTGCAGCGCCTCTGACCGGGAGGTCCTAGGTTCGAGTCCTGACGGCGGCAGGATTTTACGACACTAACTTTTCAGCTAGGTCGAATTCAGTCGCTGTCTGGAGGAGAATTCTAGCGGCCGGCTGCTCTGATCGGTAGTTTTCCGTGGTTTCTCCGATCATCACCAGGCGAATGCCGGAGCAGTACCCTACCAAACGGGCCACGGACCGCGCGCGATCTATCCTTCCTCTTCCTTGTCCCATCCTCTCCCCTAACACACACACACACACTAACATGCACTACACTACCACATATTCCGGGAGACCGGTCGGGAGCTTAGAGCTTGTCCCGGCTGGAGCGGTGCCCCGCTGGTGGGAGAGTCCTGGTTAGGGGGAAACCCCACTAGCCGACGCTAGGGCGGCGCCGAATCTCGCCATCCAGCGGGGGAAGATCACCGCCATTTCCCGAGAAATAACATGCACTACACTAACGGGACTAATGACCAAAGCAGTTGACGTGCCCGGAAACACGAAAAAATCAATCAATCCACACGATTGGGAACAATACGGCTAGTTTATCTCCCTCGACAAAACACAGCAGAAAAAAAAACAGCTTACAATGGGCAATGGTCTGCGTGGATACCGCTCTGAGTATCTAGCACTTCCCTTTTGGCAATTTCCCCAAGCTTCCCCATACAAAGAGCATGTCAGACTACTCCTCCCTAAAAAACAGTGTCAGCTGTACAAACGGAAACAGCTGGAAGTATGGTACCCGTAAGTGTAGGACATATTTTTATAGCGGAAAGTGATCTCCCGCTGGGTGGCGAGATCCGGCGCCGACCTACACGTAGGCTCACTGTGTTTTCTCAACCTAGGTATCTCTCACCCGCGGAGAACCGCCAACGGAGACACATCCTAATCTCCCGACGTGTATGGTAGTGTAGTGCATACAAGTGTAAGCGTAAGTACGGGGTGAGGATAAGAAAAGGAGGATGATGGAAAGACCGTACGCGGCCCATGACCTGTTTAATAGGATACTCTACCGGCATACGCCTGGTGTTGATCGGAGAACCAATGAAAACTACCGATCAGAGTAGCTGGTCGTTAGAATTCTCCTTCAGGCAGTGGCTGATGTCAAACTATCTACCTCGTGTCGAAAATCCTGTCACCGTAAGCACTAGCACGCTAAGACCTTCCGGTCACAAACACAGTAGTGATATCAACAGATGCCCTGAGCCACCTAAGCCGGTAGTGGCCTTCTGAGTGTCAAATATTTTTGCATTCAGGGGAGGGTTGCGTATCATTATCATTTCGGTATATGCAATCCTAATAACACATATAAAATTATACAAATAATTGTAATAACAACGTAAAATTAATATTGCTCTGCCATGCGATCAGAACGTCGTAACTAAGGAGGCAGAGAAACGTTTTAAATAGTAGAGATTGAAAATCGGGATCGGCCGAATGTGGGGCGTAAAAACAGGTCGTACCTTAAGGAATAGGAGTTTTGATAATTGTTCATTAAAATCTTGGAGTTTGTCCAAACTCCAAGATTATTTAAAAAGCTGGGAAATGCAGGACATATTAATACAAATAATACCTCACGGTTCTCCAACTAGAGGAATTAATTGCAATTTTGTCCAAGAAATCTCTTTCGCATCGCCTCCAAAGAGAAACAAAGAGCTAACATAGCAATTGATATCCAATATTCGAAAAAGATAGAGCACAAGTCGGAATGTGTCTCATAATTCATATCTGATCAACAATAGTGATTTGAGATACATTAGTTTGTGAATTGACGAGTCACTTTCGCCTGGCAACGGATAAAAAGGACACCTGGTCCAAAGCTGGCACGTTTACCCCCTGGTTCGAAGCTAGCACGTATTCCCCTGGAAGTTTACATGATTTAATTTTTTTCACATCCACTTCTGCTCCTCCGACACTACACAAAATACGAATACATATCACTGGTGCACAAAAACGTGACACGTCTAAAACTCGTCCTTTTATATGATATAATATGTACAGAAAAGTCTATCTCTAACAGCAAAATTTGGCCGCATAATAAACGGCTCGACTCAAGAGTAAAACCGTTCTCTTGTGAATTGACAATTTTAGAGGTCCCACTTTTCTTTTGCACCGGCGATATATTGTATGAGGATTAATATTTACCAATCCTTCTAGTGTTCACCCGAGACGTACACCAACACAAGACCGGCCTACCCCGCAAAAAGTGACAGAAGAGAGGCCGGCCGTGGGGACGAAAAAGGGCCGCGGAGTGGGCGGGGGCGAGGAGGGCGAAAAAGCACGGCGAGGCTGCGCGCTAGGGCACGGATAGATGGCGGCGGGCTGCCGCATACCGCAGGAAAGTAGGTGCGGAGGCTCCCAGTGGGAGTGCCGAGGGGCCGGCGGCCGGCTGGAGGTGGCCGACATACCCACAGGCGCGCCGCCGCCGCCGCCGCCGCCGCCGCCGAACGTCGCCACGCCGGCCCATCAATAAGCATCGATTCGCGCGGGGCCTTTCTTCGGTAGAGAATGAGAAGCTCGCGGGGCTCCTCTCGGAGCGCGGCGACTGCGCGGCTGCGGCGGTTGGGGACGCCGACGACGCTGGCGCTGTGCACGTGCACCCCGATGACCCACGTGCGAGGCGAACGCCCTTTAACTCAGGGAGTTCCACCCATGCGAGGCTCATTGGTTTCACCCAAGGGCCTAAATGTAAGACGGTATTCTATGAACAATGTAAGTTATTTGAAGTATACTGACGACATTGTCGGGCAAACAAACCACAATCTGCAGGCCATGCTTCAAATATGTTTAACGTTTCACACAGAGGGGATATGACCTGTTGACACTATACGTCACTCGTCACGAAATAGAGCTGCTGGAATTTCTCCGTGCGCTGAATCCGTCGGAGGACTCCGGGCCGTTCAGAAGAGTCTCAAGTGAGGCCACCGGCGGCCTCATGGCACTCAACGTGCAGAAGCCCCATACACGCGGCAGATACGTTTCACTTTTACCCTTCTGCGTTTACGCGCCTCGCGTTGTACTGTATCCCGAAGGCTCCCTGTTTTCATAATCTGGTTTTATTACGTCCCGTGTTCTCAGCTCAGCGACCGTCTGACTGCCAACCTCCTGGCTTATCTATTCCTCATTTGTGTAAAGGTAACTAGTTTCAGCAAGGGTCGTCGCTACTCGCCTTGTAGGACGACGAATTGGAACAGGGTCACGCGGACAGATCTTCAGAATACAAGATACCAGGAAAATATCAGGATCTGATTTTGTTTGCGACAATTGTACTCGTGAGGTCGTGGTCATCAACGATCGTGTTTGCCCACACCATTGCAAGGGGATGAGCGAAACACTCACTTATCCCGAATGGATGTGGACATCTTAAAAGGGTCACCCCAAGAGAGAGTTGAAAAAGCGCCTACTTTACAGATCGAATTATGTCGGACCAGACTTTTCTGGGAATCAAGGGGAAATGTGACGTCTTTCTCAAAGAATGTCAACATGTCAAAAATAAATCCGTCAGCAAATGCCAGCGGACAGAAGTAGATGGACGAGGCTGATCCTCATCAGCAACCCCACGTAAAAAATAATAATAATAATAATAATAATAATAATAATAATAATAATAATAATAATAATAATGCCGAGGAGGCTGCAGGTTCGAGTCCTGCTTCAGCATGGTTGTATTTGTGATTGTCCCTTCACCCCTCATCGTCATCCTATCACCTCACAATTCATAAATCAAGGCTTAACAACCTTGTCTTACGAAGGGATACAACCGAAAAGCTGATCCCCATTATGACACACGTTAATCTCTCTCCAGGATAGAATATGACTGGGCCTCGAAAGAGAACATGGTCAGAAATGGCCGATACACAAATCATATTAATAATAAATAATAATAACATTGCTTTATAGGGAACAGTTCACATTTTGCGCAAAGTATTAACAGGCAGTAGATATGCTCCTTAGGAAGCTGGTTGCAACCCGAAGTAGATTTTATAACCAATAGACTTATAACATATTTAGTCGGGAGTTGAAATATTATTATTATTATTATTATTATTATTATTATTATAAGTACATTTTGTAAAGTCTTCATTCTACATATTCTTTGTATAAAACTTTCAATAACATATGACTTCCAGTTCCCTCTTCGCAAATCTCATTAATAATTATTTTCAATCTCTTTTAATTCTCTCTAGTAAATTTAATTTGCTCGATAGGAGTGTACTGTATCATGCTTTGTAAATATACACTGTCCAGCCATATTAATGTGACCACCCGTCAAAATCCCGAATAATCCCCTTTTGCAGCACTGACCGCTGTGAGACGCGCAGAAAGAGAGTCAGGTTCTGGATGGTACCGACAGGAATGAAGAGCCATGCCGACTCCAGTGTCGTATCCATCTGCGCTAGGTTCCTCGGTTGCGGATACATGGCGCGAACAGTCCGATCGTGATAGTGTCACAGATTCTCGATTGGGTTTAAATCGGGGGAGTACAGTGGCTAGGGGATACTGTAAATTCATCCTAGTGCTCTTCGAATAACGCACGTACACTGCGAACTGTATGACATGTTCCATTGCTCGGTTAGTGGAAGCCGTGTTACTGAGAAAAAACGATCTGCTTATAGCGAAGGACATGCTCTTCAAGGATGTTCAGAGAATGACACAAAAGCATTCCATCCAAACACACCATCACGCTCCCTCCTCCGGTCTGGCCCTGTCCGATGATTGCTGCAGGTTCCTTGCCTTCAAACGTGTCAAGCCGTATACGCCAACGACCATCTCTCTGATGGAGAAGAAAACGTAATTAATTTGACAAGGCAACCTGTCGCCACTCGGTGGACGTCCATTTGCGGTTTTGGCGTGCAAATTCCAGCCATCAGTCAATGATTTTGCGCTTTTGGACGTTCGATAAATCCCTCCGTTTCTGTATTGCGGCAATCACAGCTCTGTTTTCCGCTCAGTGGAAAAATTCTGCAGCGTCACTGACCACGAGGTCCTATGTATCTTGTCCCAACGAAGTTGGATTTTCAACACTAGGTATAAGCTAGGCCGAATTCATCCACTGGAGGAATATTTTAGGGGCCAGCCGCTCTTATTAGTTATTCCGATCAATACCAGGCGAATGGCGGAGCAGTACCTTAAAAAAACAAGTTACGGACAGCGCGCGATATTTCCTTCCTCATGCGTATCCCCTCGTTTTCCTATACACACACTTACATGCCCTACACAATCATGCATTACGGGGACCTAGAGTTTGTATCCGTTGACGGTGGCACTAGACGAGACACCTAGAAGGGGAAACTCCGTAAGTCGTCGAGTAAGTCGTAACTGGATCTGAATAATGGACACTGGATAATGAACTTAATTTTGTGTTCAATTCATTTAAATAGACGATCCATTTGAGGTTTGACTGAATTGAGAGACCTAAAAATGTTACTTTAACATCAGTCAATGGTACACAGTTCATTTTCAATGGAGTACAGAATTGTTTAATTGAAATGGAAAACTGCATTGAAATAGTTTTCTTTTCATTTATTATTAATTTGTTTTACGCAATCAATTAGAAACATCAGATATTGTACTATTTGCGGTTTCTTTATTGCAAAGAATGTTCGTATCATCCGCAAAGAGACCTGTTCTGTTTTGAATCGTCGAGGGCATATAGTTAACGTACAATAGGAAGATAATTAGGCCTAAAATCGATCCCTGAGGGATTCCACGTGCAATTAGCAATTAATATGTTATGATCAATGACGTCAAAATATTCGTGCTTCGCTTCGATTCAAAGATGAGGCTTAGATTTTAGACTAGAAAATTTGGCTGTTTCCGTTTTTTAATTTTCTAAATCCATGTTGGGAATCTGAATGGTTAGTGACTTTTGGACCATCTATATAAATAACTAATGTTTGACTCAACTTCATTCTTAATATTTAAAATGAAAAACGCGAGTGAAGATTAAAAGGTTGAAAAGAGTTTCAGAGTACATCTTCGCCTATTATTATTATTATTATTATTATTATTATTATTATTATTATTATTACTGTTGTTGTTGCTGTTGTTATTATAGAAATGCATTCTATTGGAATGTAAATCTTCCCACGCGAAAGTTGGGGTAGGGGTTGTGGTAGTGGTGGGTGACTCATTAAGTTCTATTTCCAGGTGAGCCAGTCCTGAAGAACGTTTTGACTCTGGAATGCTACAGCAAAAACTACACTTGTAATATCGCGCCATTCTATTCATTTCATAACTTCATTTTTCACATCCATTAAACCAGTATTCATTAGCCACTCATTCATTAAACACTTCACATTAAACTTATCATTAAACTTTGCTCATTTAAACACTGTGTATACAATTTATTTCATGCTATAAATATTTTCTGAAGCACGGTCAAATATACTAAGGACCCTGCTTGACCCTTCCTTGAAACTCATTCCTGCTCTTTTCTATGCTTACCCAAAAATAATCTGCACCAATTCTAAATACGTCACAGTGTTTTCTTTTGTTCGTTTTGTTTTTTACTTTCTCGCTTTACGAATTCTTCGTAAGAAGAGAAAGTTAAGTAAACGTGCGCCGGAAAACGGCGAATTTTCGCCAGAAAAACTCTTATAGCTGAGCTTTGGTAACGAAAAGCGGATTAATCCTCTAGCTAAATTTAGAAAAAAAAATCCTCTAAATGGTGGTGTAGCCAAAATGCATGTTTTGTTGCTTCTTGATACAGAAAAATCGATTGACGGCAAAACGTCAGTCAGTCAGGTCAGTCAGTCAGGTCAGTCAAGTCAGTCAAGTCAGTCAAGTCAGTCAAGTCAGTCAAGTCAGTCAAGTCAGTCAAGTCAGTCAAGTCAGTCAAGTCAGTCAAGTCAGTCAAGTCAGTCAAGTCAGTCAAGTCAGTCAAGTCAGTCAAGTCAGTCAAGTCGGTCAAGTCGGTCAAGTCGGTCAAGTCAGTCAAGTCGGTCAAGTCGGTCAAGTCGGTCAAGTCAGTCAAGTCAGTCAAGTCAGTCAAGTCAGTCAAGTCAGTCAAGTCAGTCAAGTCAGTCAAGTCAGTCAAGTCAGTCAAGTCAGTCCGTCCGTCCGTCCATGGTCACCGCCTAAACCATTCAGCCGATTTTCTTCAAAATTGATATTCTCAAATCGTTTTTGGTGATGTCGCGGCTCCTGGAATTTGAAACCGATATTTTGATTTTGGGGGTACTTTACATGAAGCCGTTCAGACATTTTCGAACATTTCAAAATAATTGCTCCAAATATTTTGCTTAAATTTTGTTGGTGAATAGTGCGAAGGACGTATAAGAGAATGATGCAGGTATCATTTTCGTTGATTCCCCCGATTTTTCGAAAACTATAAACAATTTCAAAGCTACAAAACTGAAGATAGAGATTTTTTCTCAAACAAAGGCGGTTGTACAAAATTAGCACTTTAAATAACATCAAGTACAATGTTTTGAAAAAATGAGTAGTTTTTTGCGTAATTTGGGCTTGAAATTTACGAAAATTTAATTTCTCAAAAAACCTTCCAATTTTTTTCTTTAATATAATGAATCTATGAAGACTAGTGCGGCTATTATATGACATAGACTTTCTCGCACTTTTTAGTTTTCTTAACTCCTTACTCTCGGCTAGCTTTTGGGTTATACCCTATTCCTTTCCCACGTACCATCTTTTGCCGCCCAAAGGACATTTTTTCACATTTTCTTAATTTTCTGGTTGCCAAATGTTAGAACTGAGAGAACAATACACTTATTACTTGCGACAACTCGCATCGCGCGACAGATCCTTCAGTCACGCCAAAGTACTACCCGGCGGAGGGCCCCCTCCCGAGCATTTCGCCACGCCCAAGTCTCCGCGCGTCGCCTCCACGCACAAAGGTCTCGCAGGCGTTCAAAGACTCCCGAGCCTAATCCGCAAGCCGCTTCTTCGAGACGGAAGGTACCCTTCCACCCCTTCGTCTCATTCTTTGTTCCCCGGCGATCGTCGAATTGAGTACCGGAACAGTCACATTAGGGAAGTCGGTGGCAGTTCGCCTGTTAATCTCTATGGGCGCACCATAAAATAATCAGTAGAGAGCTGACAGCGGACGCTGCCTCGCTTTCTCCGAAATTGCCACGTGACCATGGTCCCACAAAGGCGACCAATTAAAAAACTTGGCGAAGTAGGTCGCTAAGGGAAGGGATTGCCTAGAGCCAATCGACAGAAAAGATTAGTGGAAGGTTCCAGAAGCCTGATGATCAAAACAATCATAGGTAAATCATCACGCACGTGACAGCACAGACATTTCCAAATGGGGTGGGGAGAAAAAAGCGATGGAGGAACAGAGATTTAAGAAAAATACACAAGTTACGGACACTCGTGCGAGAAACGTGAACGCGTGTACTTGTTAGAAAGACATGCACACGACTGCACACGAGAGAGAAAACACTTGTTAGAGAGACTCGAGTTAGGAAGGCGAGAGAAGAGGATGGAGCTAGTGACTTGAGAAAGAAGGACTTTATAAGATTAGACTTAGGCAACATTGATGGAGTCAAATATCTACTGGCGTGTGACTGACCTGTACCTGCCGGCCTAAGCGATCCGACTATCCATCATTCACTCAATCGGAATTAATTCCGTGTGGTGAATCAGTCGGATCGACACCCTAAAAGTAATTAAAAGGGTGAATGAACGCAGACGATGAGGCGTGTGACGGCCCGTCTTGCATAATGGCGTCGAGTTCATCGCTTCGAGCTTGGTCGCGGAATTCCCGAATAGTCGACGGGAGTAGGAGATCCATTCCTGATGAGTGCGGGGCGCCACTTCAACCGTGCTCCGCCGGAACATCACTGCTGGAATTGACCGGTAAAGGCCCGCCGGCGTACAATCCCACCGAAGTGCGATAATGCGAGCATCGCCAACATCCCTGCGCATTTGCCCATCTCTGTTTAATTTAAATAACAGTTTTGGACTGGAGATTGTTAAGCAATTAGTAATTATAAATTGTATTTAAGAACTCTGTCAATAAACGTGTTCCCGCCACTTAAGACAGGTTACACCATATAAAATTGCATCTCTGTGTATTATTAAAATAGCGAGTAGACGTAATGCATCCCTTCGACCCAGAGCACCCAAACCCTGAGGTTCTCAATGCCGGAGCAGGATGGTAGGCAAGATGCACGCTTGGCCCCCACGAAACAAATTTAGCGTGTGTGCCCTGTCATTCATCAATTCCCGTTGCACTCCCTGTTAGCGGTAAACCACTTTCTGTAGTCGCTCCTCAACAGGTCATTACATACTATTATAGAATTTTAAATCCCATGTCCCACCAAAATTGCCGAGGTGATGAATTGACGTGTAGAGTCATCTCCTCGAAGGGAAGGTTCGCTGGTTCGAGCGTTTGTTTCTGGATTATTATTTGTCACAATTCTCTGTTGCCGCAGAAAATAACGGAGAATTGCAGAAACGTTATTGAAAACCATTTGAAGCAATTGTAATCTCAAACACAATTAATCAAGATAAACTGTGCTAAACAGCACAATACTTTCTCACATTACTGACTTTCCCGTTATATTATGTTGCATCATGAACAAGAAAAAGTGTTATGCCTTCTCAGTTGCCATCTTTTTCTACCCAAAGGAAATTTTTTCACATTTTATCACTTTTTCGACTGTCTAATGCTAGAATTGAAACATTAAACACTAATGACTATTGTTGAAGTGCCAATCCTCGAGGCCGAGATGGTGAAATGGCGGGTACTGTTCCAGCTGTTCAGAAGAAGGGGCCGCTGGTTCAAGCCTCGCTTAGGGAGAATTATTTGTCACAATTCTGTGTTGCGAAGAAAGCTATTGAGAATTTCAGAAACTTTACTGAAAATAATTTAAAGCAATTCTACTCAAAGATACAATCAATTAAGGTACTAAATGAACTGGAAATGTGTGAATGTGATGTTCAATATGGGGCTCTGATGTGGAGAAGTGGTATGAGTGCCGACAGTTAACTGTGAGGAACTGTGATTGGGTCTCGAAGCGGAAAAAAATTTTGCACGTTGAAATTACTCCAAAATTTCTTTTTCTGGTCATGAAATTCCATGATGTTGCCCTGTGTCCATCTGTGCGGGTCCAAGCGCATGACAACTCCCCATCTCCATTTTAAATTCAGCTTTCTTCATAATATCTCAATTTTTATTTTGTCCCGGAATTCTTCACCGAGCATTTTTCTTTCTTTTTTCCATATTCTTAAATAAATAGTTAAATAATTGAAGACTTGGATGGGAGAACGGCTTATCCCAGGCTAAGCCGTTTTTCCATTTATTGGCATTATATCTTCATGAGAATTCCATGTTCAGAGATTGGACAAAATAATATGAAAACCATGCAATATAGTACAAGGTTAATTTAAACGATTCATATGGTTTTAGTGACAGCAAAAATGACTGCACAACACAACACTTAAGTAATACTGTTTTCACGAAAACAGTACGGCGAGAGCTTGACAAAGCTAACATTCATAGAAGGGCTGCAATTGTGAAACCCTTCACAGAGAAAGCCAATGCAAAGCTGCGAAAGAAGTGTTGACACGATCAGAAAACCTGGAGATTTCATGACTGGAAGAACGTCGTATGGTCCGATGAATCATATTTTATTTTATCATATTTTATCATTGACTGATATTTAGCGATTCCAGACGCGTCATCTAATAGGGTGACTAATCCCGTATGTGTAGTGCATGTTTGTCTCGGGAGGTGGCGATGTTCTTCCCCCACTGGCTGAAGAGATTCGGAGCCGACCTACCGTCGGCTAGCGGGGTTTTACTCAACCAGGTATCTCCCACCAGCAGGGAACCGCCCCAGCTGGGACAAGCTCTTAGCTCCCGAGCGATCTCCCAACATGTGTGGTAGTGTAGGGCATGTTAGAGTGTGTGTGTGTGTGTGTGTGTGTGTGTGTGTGTGTGTAAGGGGAAAGGATAGGACAAGGACCGGTACCGGTAGCTCAGTGCATCAACTGATGTCACTGCAGCGCTTCTGACCGGGAGGTCCTAGATTCGAGTCCTGACGGCGGCAGGATTTTCGACACTAGCTTTTCAGCTAGGTCGAATTCAGTCGCTGTCTGGAGGAGAATTTTAGCGGCCGGCTGCTCTGATCGGTAGTTTTCCGTGGTTTCTCCGATCAACACAAGGCGAATGCCGGAGCAGTACCTTACAAAACGGGCCACGGACCGCGCGCGATCTGTCCTTCCTCTTCCTGGTTCTATCCTCTCCCCTTATCCACACACTTACACTAACATGCACTACACTACCACATATTCCGGGAGACCGGTCGGGAGCTTAGAGCTTGTCCCGGCTGAGGCGGTGCCCCGCTGGTGGGAGAGTCCTGGTTAGGGGGAAACCCCACATTCACAAACATGTGAATGAAAAATAATATATTTTTTAATTCCTATGTATGTACTTGACATATACCTCTTGTGAAGAGTTCAAAAATTATCTCCACAACACTTTAAATGAAAATATGGAAATACTCAAATATGAGAAAAGCAGACAATGACATACTGTTAATTGAATTCACATTACGGATACATTTTCTTTAAAATTAGTGGTTACAACACGTTCCGAATTAAATTATCATAAGCAATATGGCAAGTGTAAGTAATACCACAAGTTTTTTTTTGTTTTTTTTTTCTTTCATCAAAATTTAAGTAGTATATGACTTAGTGTAGGGATCACAGAATTTTGAAAATGTGCACACAATTCACTTTTCCCCATAGCACGTCATACGCAGTTTTAACTTTTTTTACGTAAAATAAATAAATAAACTGCGTGGATTTATCTGAGAATTTCCAAAGCACTAGTGGTATTTAATAGGACTATTCCACGAATGAAGTAATCTTCAACAGAGTTCCAAAGTGCGCCAAATATTGAAAATAATAGAATGCTATGTTAAAAGTCAAAGATTCCGGATCGTATACAGAAACGCGGAAACTATCCTCAAACTGGTTTGTAAGAATAAAAGTGATACGAACTGCTCAGAAAATTATCGTGGCATTAGCCTTTACCAGCCAGCTAAGCAAATTGTTCTGTAAAATACTCGACGGGCAACTGAGTGAATGGGTGGAAAAATGGAGTAAAATCTTAAAATTGCAGGCAGGCTTTAGGAGTGGCTTCGCGACTACCGACAATATCTTTGTATTAGATACCCTAGTAAAACAGGCGCTTTCACGTAAACATTTATACTGCAGTTTTGTGGATTTCGAAAAGGCTTTTGACTCGATCAACAGGAAAGCTTTATGACGAAACTTAAATGAGCTAGGAGTCTGACAAAGTTTTGAATGTGCTGCAGAACATATACAGAGAAATAAATTTGTGTCAATGGGCCAACGGAAGTACAACGCGAAAAATAAAATCGACAGTAGGACTAAGACAAGGTTGTCCTCTCTCACCTCTATTGTTTATCTTGTTTATAAACAATTTAATGACTTGGGTACAGAAAGCGGATACAGCTGCGCCGGAAATTGATGGCCTGAAAATTCCCGGATTACTAAATGCTAATGATTTAATTTTATATTCGGAAACTATTGAGACCTTACAAAGGAGTTTAAACATCCTAGAAAGATATAGTGAGACATGGGGTCTAAAAGTAAAATATTCGAAAAACAAAAATTATTGTCTTCAAGAATGGGTTTATTTGGGGGAAGCAAAGAGAAATGGTTTTACGCGCAGAATGAGATCGGCCGTGTCAAAATCGTTTACATATTTTGGTGCAAGATTTTCGATGAATGGGGGATAGAATAGTCACATAGCGGTGGCGCAAAGTAAAGGAAGAACTGCGCTCAAAGAAATCGTTTGCGCAGTGCGCAGGATACCGGAATAGCCTTTAAAAGTTGCGATACAATGTTTAAATCCCACCCCCGCGCTTTGCGCTCTCGCTTATATACCTTCAAACCACGTGACACGCAACGTCATCTTGCGTTCGCGCGGCGATTCACCCCACGTGACTGTCTCGCCACCACGCAATTTGGGTATCCCTTTCCTTTGATTTCTGGAGGTACCCCAAAATACCTCGGGGCGCCTCCGCCCCCTAGCTAACGTCTATTCAAACTCTCCTTACTTTCTCCTTCCGTCCTTTCTACTTGTACTAATCCTGCCACTGGCGCCAGCCTTCCTGCCCACGAGGTTCAATAGCAATATAATACGTTACAATAGATGAGTCACAGTTCATGATTGGCCAATAAAGAGAAGCGGTAAGAAAAATCGGATAGAAAAAGCGATAAAGTTTTTGCGATACACCGCCCTGATTGAGGCATTTTGTATGTATAGTTAAAACCTATTGGTTTTAATTTCACGACTGGAATAGTCAAAATAAATGTTCCAGATGTAAGATTATCTAACCATGCAGGAAATGTGGGTGTAATGTTAAATGTAACTCAGCCATACAGCGTTGTGTTGGTAGGTTAAGCGAAAAGTGACAAAATAGACACATCATTCGATTGGAAAGAAAGAGAGAAGGTAAGAATTATATTTCATGCAATAAAACTTTGAATCATGCAAATTCGTCCAGAAAAGTCATTTTCAGGCAGCATTATCCAAAAGTGCAATTTCATGCAAAATAAAACAAGTACTTAAATAATGTCTGTTTCATGATTCAAATTTCTGTGAGGGTGCCATACAACTTCAAGTTAGCAAAGAAAAGATGTAGTTACACGGGAATCCGGTCTTTACTCATTATATTAAATAGAAAAATCTCGAAAACCTTTCCTTTTCAAAAATTATTCATCGAATATCAATGTAACGTTCTCAAGAATATAAAGAGACATCCATGTTTACGATGTAATATATGATAAACACGAAATATTCAGATGAAAATCCAAAAATATTAAATAGAATGTAAATGCTGGAAAGACAATGAACGAAAGACTTTTTTTTACAAATCGTAGAGACCCAAGACAAATATAGAATATTTTCGAAATCTTATTTTAGCTCGATTGCAATTCTCCCCAGATCTCTGCGTAAAAAGTAAAATCGAATAATGTGAGTACACTTGGAAACAAGGTGAATCATCATTTCCGTTCGTCGTCATCTTGTGTGAAGAGTATTCAATTGACAATGTTTGCGTCATGGGACTACCAACGGCGGAAGACGAAATCAACACACATTTGAAGGAGAAAGGAAGAGGTATCCCCTCCATTCGATAGCTGGACGGCGGATTCACCACCAGGGGTCAGGACAATTTCCGACAGGCGATACGTCATTTCCCGTCAAATTGCATCGAGCTTCTACAGAAGAAAAAAGCGTTAGACGATACGTCCGGGATCTTAATACAGCGTGAAAACACACGACACTTGGAAGCCATCGCACAGGACGCGAGAATGTTGCATCGTCAACTCTCACCCTACTGACTGCATCTGAAACACTATCTGCATACTGAAAAGGAACTTTCAATGATGTCAGAGAAAGAACAAATCGACAAAGTACGCAATTCGATCAAAATTTTAAAAGTTTTTGCAGTACGTAGACTCTCATTTTTATTTTTACTTACTTAAATTTAACGTTTTTTTCATTGGTTTCTAAATCATTTATCATTTTTGTTTATTGTAGTTCCCACGATACGAGAAACTAATTTTCAAATTTTACTCTAAAACTTTAAAGATGTAAATAGACATGGGCGCTGGAGCCCGATCTCGCCGTTGGTTTTCGTCTAGTTTCTCTTTGAGCGAATATTGATACGATCCTTAGTTTACTTCTGGGCAATGCACGTCTATCACCTCTCAAGAGTTCGATATTGTCATGGGCGCCACTGGCAAATAAACATTTCGGGACATGCAAGATAGCAGTTTCAATTACAGAACAATCACCGAATTTCAGCTTATTAAAAACGTATCGTTTCACTGAAATTCTTTGAAACATATCTTGTTCCTCTTAGTTTACTATAATTCTTTAAATAGTTTTATATTTCTCTCGATCGCAATATAAGTGTATAGCAAAATTAAACGACTTGAAAAAAGAATTTTTACCGATATTTTCTAAACTAATATGCTTTTGTAAGGTTTGTTTTTCCTTTATTTGATTGAAATTTGTAAACATAATTATTTATCACTTTATTATGAAAATAAAGGAACATTTAAAGTTGGGTAGAAAGGATGTAGCCGAATAAGGATATGAAAAGTGCTCCCAAACCAAATCGATATTCGCAATCCTCGTATGAAAAAGAATAAAAATATGGTCATTCTCAAAAAATCAGCCTCCTAGGGCAATTTGTTGCAAAGATACAATGAGAAAAGTGTTTGCATTTTTTTCTCAGCTTCTATAGCATGTATCAGGCCGAAAAAAAAATTACAGAGACGAAGGAAAATAGTTGAATTTGAAGGTATTTTTATCAACCAATTTTGGGGCCAAATTCCAAAAGTAAAAATTAATGAGTTTTTTAAACTGATTTACGACATGATAACGGAGTACTACCTCAGGTTTTTTACTACAATGTGTCTCATAACATTCAACATATTTTTTTCTTCAGATTTTTAAACCTTGCAGACGATAGTGAAAAAATTAAAACCAATTTTATCAGTGTAAACACTCGAAATTCGCGCAAAAATGTGATTGGAAATTTTTCGCTGATGTTTAAACATTTATATTTAAATTATTGACAAGTCTCACTTACCAGCACGATTTACAACTTTTTGCTAACAAATGTTTGTTTTTTACGCGGAAAGTATTTGTACTATCGAAATAAAATAATCCAACCCCTTTGGTTTTTATATTTATGTATTGTTTCTAATATAAATCAAATTACTGGGCTATAGGTTTATTAATCATTCAAGTTTATAATATAAATCAAATTACTTAGTTGTAGGGTTATTTTATAATTGAAAATAAGACAATCATACACTATTAATCATTGACACTGTCTACTACAATAACTGAGATAACGGGTTCGCTTATAAAGTCTTCTCAAAATTTCTGACGATTTAACAATTTTTGCCAAGAAACCGCCGTGTGCCAAATAATGATCACAGCTACGGGAGCAGCAACCCAGGGTGAAACTTCCGTTTGCAGATTCACAATAATATTGTTTCACTCTCCAAATTCCGATTGAGTTCGGTACATAATCTAATCTAAACTGATTAAACTTTAATTAAATTTTTTTTCCAATCACATTTTGACGCCAATTTCATTTTTGCACTGATAAAATTGGTTTTAATGTGTTTCACTATCATCCACATTATTTAAAAACCTGGGAAAAATGTTCTTTTAAGTCATAGAATATTATGAGACACATTCTAGGGATAAAAACTGAGACAGTATTATCACGTCAAAAGACAATTTTTACTCTTTTTTTATTTGAATTTGGCGCCTAAAATACCTTCAAATTTACCAATTTTTCCCCGTCTCTGCAATTTTTTTTCAGCCTGATACAAGTAATAGAAGCTGATAAAAAATAACACGTTAAAAACACTTTTCCTCATTGTATCTCTGCAACTTATTGCCCTAGAGACTGATTTTGTTTATGTTTTTGTTTTTTTGAATCTACGTCATTTTTTATTCTTATTCGCATGAGTATCGCGATTATCGATTTGGCTCGGGGGCACTTCTCACCTCTTTATTTGGCTATAAAATTCATTATAAAATATTAAGAAACAACGATACAATATTAAGAAACAACACTTTCAAACACTATCAGAACAAAACGTGTTAAATTATCTTTACTTATATAAACTGGAATGTTTGGAAATTCCTCCCGATCCTATTCTGATGCACTGTTATGGACTCTTCCTTAAGTAAACTTTAGTTCTCCATCTTCTGAACCTACTGATACTTCAGCATCACTACTAACAATAAGCACTTTAATTCTATAACTTTCACTGTCATAGAAATCCATTTTGAGGAACTGTTACACATATGAAGACGTGGGGAGTCACACACCCTAAGTTTCTTTGTCTGTCATTAAAATCACAACATAACTAGAAGAATTGTTTATTGCATTGGAACCTCTTTCTCCCTGAGATACCTCTGGCCTTCCAGGAGAGGTGGTTTGCGTGCTCTGATGAAACTGTGGGTATGACAAAGGTAGCATTGCTGATAGTTGAATCAATTAAAACTGCTAGAATCCCCAGGCCGTACAGACCTTAGTTGAGAGAGACGCACTATCAATCCCTCCCCCCATTGTTACCCACTATCACATTTCACCAAATCCCACTCTCTCACCAAAAAATTGCACTCTCTAAACTTTACCTTTTCACTTTAGAAAACCATGAAAAATTAAATGCATTTTTATAAGTTTATTAATGAAAGAAATAGTATAATTAGATTAAGACTACAAAGAGGGTACATGTCATTAATTGGAATGTATGCTCTAGAAGAGGGACGGAATAAGGATTCTAATTAATTTTATGATAAATTGCAAAACTTGTGAATTGAACTAATAAAAGTGATTACTTAATAGTGGGGGAATTAAAATGTAAGGGTGGGTATTGTACCAGTAGCCAACGTAAGTACAGATGATGAAGACACAATATATAATAACAAACAAAAATCGAGTTCTCACTACAAAATGAATTACGACAAAAGATTTTTGGCATAAACAAATCCACAAGTTCACTTGGTCAGGTTCCTCTACAGTCATTGACAATAAAATAACAAATAAGAAAACATACCATTAGTTTATGACAGAAGAGATTACAGAGGTCCAGACATATCAGACCATTTCCTGTTAATTTCTAAAATAGAAATTTTTAAAAGAGAAAAAAAGATATGCACTAAAAAATTAATGGCTCAATTTTATTCGAGGCTCATCACATTAAAGAAGAAAGCAATGGGAGACACAATCAGATATGACTTCAATATCACATTACCTCAAAACCTAAAGAATATTTAGATCAACCTCATAAATTGAATATAGAGATTTTCGCTTAGACAAAGTCTAGTGTAAAAAATCAGTTCTTGTAAGGTCATATACAATTTTTTAAAGTGTATATTTCGCTTGAAATATATGCTATTTAAAAAAGTTCTCAAAAAAAGCTAGCTTTCGGCGAACTCGAAAATAGCAAAAATTGTGCCTTGGAAATATTGGGTCGGCCCGCGTTCGAACCTCACGACGTGTGACTGCCAGTTAACTCGGAGGACTTAAGTTCGAGTCGCAGTGAAGAAAATAATTTTTACTTTCTCGCACTTCGTAAGAATAAGTAATGAAATCGTGCACCGGCAAACGGCGAATTTTCGACAGAAAGAACTATTGCCAGGCCCTGGTAACGAAAATGTTGATAAATCCTGTTCTTCTATATAGTAAAGTACATCCTCTAACGCGTGGAGTAGCCAGAATCCTTGTTTTGTGGGTCTTTCATACCGAAAAATCGATTGACGGTAAAACGTCTATGTCTGTGGTCAACGCTAGTGCTTCAACGATTCATCGATTTTCTCCAAAATTGATATTCCCCGATCAATCATAACAAAATCCAGGCTTTGGGTATTTCGAAAAGATATTTTGATTTTTGAGGGTACATTACACGAAGCCTCAAAAACATTTTCAAAATTTTCTCAAAAAATCTCCAAATTTTTTGTTTAAACTTTGTCCTCAGATAGCGTAAAGGTCGCTTAAGAGATTGGTGCCAGTCTCGTGTTCGTTGAAATCCTGATTTTTTTTTTTTCGAAAATTGCGATTGTACATTTTTGGGGGGGGATGGCTAGCTACAACTACAATACAGTAGATATGGATGTTTATCTTAATGAAATCTCTTCTTTAAAGATAGATCTTGAAATAAGGTCATATTCAATTTTTCGAAAATGAATAGTTTCCCTGTAATTTTGCGAGAAATATAGGCAATTTTACTTTTTAACATTTTTTTTAAACAACCGCTCCAAATTTCGTCCCCCTTCTCGTTAGTATCATGAGACGGTAAAAAATATGGAACTAGTCCCCTTTTTGGCGAACTCTCCCGTGTTTTCGAAACGCAAAAAGTTAACATTTCAAAACCATAAAATTGAAGATTGCAATTTTTGTCTTAACAAAGTCTGTTCTAAAAATCAGCTCTTCGAAAACGTCATGTAAAATTTTCTGAAGAAAAAAAACCTGATAGATTTCGTGTAATTTGTCTGAAATTATACAATTTCTAAAATAAAAGTATTTTCTCAAAACTTGCTCCAAAGGGTATAGGCGAATAAAGCGGTGAAAAGTGTCCCCAAGCCAAATCGATAATCGCAATGCTCATTAGGGATGTGCATTGCAACCTACTGGGCCTAATCCGAACTACTACAAGCTTTTGTGGCAACCATTTTGTACGATAACAGCTTCACTGCAGCTAATCAATCATGATTTGCCAGTGTTCAAATTATAGATTCATTAATACATAATTCGTCATTATTACACACCATGTGCCACACTATTTTTATGTTTTATTTTATACACTACAACAAGATGTTTGTCCTTTAAATTAAGTCCGTCCAATAAGTTAAATTATTTCTGTCCCATTACTGCTTATGTGAGATAAACTAATATTTCCCTAGGTCCAATAAAATAAAATGAGTTACGGTCAAATAACTCACATTATAATACTTGATATTCGATAGTCTTTAGCTATAGGTAAGCAAAAACAGTTTCTCCTCATTATTTTTTGCACTCGTCACTTCACTATGGACAAGTTGAATATTTGAAAGAATATTTGCAATCTGAACCCGAATCACTTTCATTTTAGTAATATTCTATATTCTATACACATTCGCTACACATTATATGAATTACTATTCATCCTTGGTAGTTAATTCAGTCTCGTTCATATCAGCTGCTTCTCTGTCCAAACATGTTAGGGAAAGTAGTGCAAGGAAGCACCGTAAGGTAGCTGCACAAGCTTTACGGTGCTACCAACGTTATTCGTTTTGTGTGGTTTAACTCTTAGCAGCCGATACAACTGCTTTAACTCTTAGCAGTCGGCCATGTTCGGTTGCTGGTCATGGACCTGTTATTTTTCAACTGTTATTAATAACAGCTATTACGAGTCAGCTGTTTTTGTGATAACAGTTATTGAAGAAAAGCTGTTAAGCCCATCTCTAATGCTTATATGAAAGATAATACAAAACGACGTAGATTCACAAATAAGAGAAACGTGTTTTGCATATTTATTTTTTTCTCGGCATCTATTACGTGTATGATGTTGAAAAAATTCGCGGAGACGGAGAACAAAGATCAATTTGAAGGTATTTTTATCAACAAATTTTGACGCTAAATTCACACAGAAAACAAAATTTAAATTTGATTTTCAACGTGATAACGATGGAGTTCTGTCTCAATTTTCCCCCCTAAAATGGGTCTTATAGCAGTCTATAACATTTTTTTTTTTTTCAGATTTTTAAACAATGCGGACGGTAGTGAAAAAATTAAAACCAATTTTTTTCAGTTTAAAAATATGAAATTCGCGCCTAAATGTGATTGGAAAAAACTGTTTAACCAATATTTAAACACAGATTTAAACACGACATATGAACTCGAAATCTTATAGGTGTTACATCGATTATGTATCAAAATCAATCGGAATATCCTTGTTGGAATACATGGTGGAACGAGATAGGTGGCCTCTTGCGCGTCCGATTACAGCCATAGAGCTTCAAGCACCAGTGTGCATCATAATTTTAGCGTGAATTTTAAATGCCAAAATTATCACAGTTACAAGCCGTTGAAACACAAACAGATAAGCACATTTTTAAATATTACATCTTTTGCAATTACCCTTTCATCGTGTTATTTTTGGCCGGTCACTATTGAAAATTGTTCATTTATGCCACTTCAAAAATGTTTCTCAACACTTCTTGCACTCCATGAAAGATGGCGGCCGACGTCTGGTCTCGCTTTCCAAACGAAGTGGACACATGGCTCGTGACGGAAACTGGTGCTGTGCACAACAAGCAAAAATCGGTGCACCGGAAGAGCCCACCCAACTCTTTCCACCACGGGAATATCGGTAGGGAAACGATATTGTCAACGTACGAACGGAAGTGGCACCCTCGGATGCTGCTCCCACATAGCTACGATCATATAAACACACATTTGGCGCACGCTAGTTACTTAGCGAAAATTGTTAAACGTGTTTTTAAATAAAAATTTTGAAAAAAAAACAAATTTTGAGTAGACTTATAGACAAATGCGTGATCCCAGTTATTGAAGAAAGTGACAATGATTAATTGTCTATAATTGTCTAATTGCCAATGATTAATAAATCAATAACTAAGTAATTTGATTTATATTATAAAAATAAATGATTAATATACCTAAAACCGAGTAATTTGAATTCTATTAGAAACAATAGATACATTTAAAAACAAACAAGGTGTGATATTGTTATTTTAATAATATATAAAATATAATAATATATCAAACAAACAATTGTCAGCAAAAGGTTCCAAATCATCCTGGTAAGCACGACCTTTCAATAACTTTAATAAAAACTCTTTAAACATTGGTGAAACAAATTTTTCCAATAATGTTTTGGCGCGAATTTTTAATATTTAAACTGAAAAAAATGGTTTAATTTTTTTCCACTGCCGTCCACATTGTTTAAACATTTGAAAAAATATATATTATAGAATGTTATAAGACCCATTTTAGGGGGAAAATTGAGATAGTATTCCAACGTTATTACGTCGAAAATCAATTAAATTTTTTTAATATGAATTTGGCGTCAAAATTCGTTTACAAAAATACCTTCAAATTGAACTATGTTTTGCAGTCTCCGCATTTTGTTTTCAGCCTGGTACACACAATAGATGCTGAGAAAAAAATAAAACATGCAAAACACGTTTCTCGTAATATCTCTCCAACAGATTGCCCTAGGAGGCCGATTTTGTGTATATCTATGTCATTTTGTATTCTCTTTCATATGAGCATCGCGATTATCGACTTGGTTTGGGGGCATTTTTCACCGCCTTATCCGGCTATACCCTTTGTTCATTAAATTTTTTCCTCGTATGTACCAACGGATGGTAAAAAATATGGAGGTAGACCCACTTCCGGCAAATTTTCCGTATTTTTAAAAATTGCAAAGTTGGCATGTTAAAAAAATATTGGGTTGAGACAGTTACGATTTGACGCGTCGGCCCGAGTTCGAACCACAGAGTATTTCTGTAGCGTAGTGGAATGCCTGACGACGAGATAACTCGGAGGATCTTAGTTCGAGACTGGGCGCGGAAAAAAATTTGCTGGTTCAAAACTCTTTTCTAGGTTTATGTATTGGTACAATGTAGCGCAGCAGTTAGAAATATACAAGAAAGTGTGTGATTTTATAGCACCACTAGTTTATAAGCATACTCTGCTCTATTCGAGAAAAAGAATTTAAACAATGTGAATCCGTTTTTGAGAAAATATTTTAATTCACAATATTTCACACAAAATTACGCGCAAACTTCTAATATATACGTAAATTTGAACATTGCCTTATTCAGAGATGTCTTCATTGTACGGATTTCATTAAAGGAAGGAATTACAATCTCCAATATTGGAGTTGCAAAAAGACACCGAAACAATTGAACTTTTGCAATTTTTCAAAACGGAGGAAACTCAACGAATATGAGAATTACGCCGTTTTTAAGATTTTCGATTTTGTTTTTTTAGAAACAAAGGAGTATTCACGTAAGTTTTGCTTAAAATAAAGGCAACTTTTATTTATTTTTTTGTAAAAAAGATTCCAAATTATTCTTTTATTTTCGAATAGAGAGAAAACGCTTATAAAATGGCGCAAACGCATTTTATGTCCTCTATATTTTCGAAAAATGAAATATAATAATACTGAGAAAGTAAATATTGACGATAGAGATTCTTTCCTTAATGAAAACTTTTATAAAATTAGATCTTTAAAGGTCACGCAAAAGTTTTTGAAAATACGAGTAGCTGTCATGTTATTTTTGCTTGAAGTAAAGGCAATTTATTCAGAATTTTGTACTCAAAACGAATTAAATTGTTTTCATTAAATGTTTCCCTTAGATAAAGCAATGACGCTTAAAATGGAGCGGGGGTCATTTTCGTTGAATTTTCGAAAATTCCAGAAGTTACAAATAACGCGAGAAAGTATGCGCTGATCTGCCTATTGATTCTTGAAACTTTCCTAGTGCCCTTCGTGCTTTCACCCCAATTCCCCTGCTTTAGTTGGAGTGCCCATTTACGTATTTTTATGGGCAATGTGAATTGGATTAGCTAGGTATACGTCATACGTGTTTGGTGTGTTGCATATCCCACAGGGGTAAGATTGGTGACATGGAAATCAGTTACATCTGAACAAATATACATTTATTTAATAAATATTGTTGATATTTTGTAGATATTGGAGAGTTATTTGTTGGCCAATTAATCGATGGTACATATAGTGGACTCTTCTTATTTTAAAACAATATTAGTTTCCACGACCATATATTTAACTACCCTAATGGGAAATGGTGGTGGAGGGAAGGGATCGTATTGGTGTTTAGATCGTTAGATTTTAACTTTCGATTTTCACTGGAACTAATTCGGAGAGAACCGTGTGTAATTAAATAAAAGATTAAATTAGTCTTGAATGTGTGCAGAACATCTAATTTGTTTGTGCGCAGTATATCTGATTAGGATACAGCTGTAGCACATTTAATTAGACTAGTTGACAACAAATCAGACAACTGAGGCTAAAATTCGTGAAACAAGATGTGTGAAGTAGGCGAGGTTAATTTTTAAAACTTGGGAGAGAACTCAAGCCGCAAACAACAAGTTCTAAATTTCTCGAAATGTTTCAAGAATAGTTCCACATAAGTTCAGTAATGTTCAAGAAAAATTAAACACAGAATGTACAAAGTAACCGTTTCAGGCTCGCAAGGCCTAGAATTCGTTCAGATCGATTGGGGAATATCAATTTTGGAGAAAGTCAGCTGAACGGACTAGGCGTTAGCGTTGACCACAGACGAACGGACAGACGGACGGTCAGGTGGACGGACAGACAGACATGTTGGTATCAAGGACCCACAAAACATGGATTCTCACTATATCACGTGCTGGAGAAAGTAATATATTAATGAACATGATTAATCCGTTTTCTCTTTACCACAGCCCGACAATAAGAGTTTTTTCTGTCGATAATTCGCCGTCTTCCGGCACACGATTACAACACTTTCTAATCATACAAAGCAATAAGGAAGTAAAACGTGAAAAATTGATGAAAGTAAACGCTGTAAATATTTTAACAAATACCCCCACCCACCCAAGACATTAGCATTTCCATGAGAAACACAGACACGATCATACAAGTTGACCCTCCCACTTCGCGAAAATTTCGAATTCCCAAAGCAAAAGAGAAACTAGTGGTGCTAAAACAGTACGTACCTTTTCGCCCATATTTTCACGCAAAATTACGCGAAAGTACTCAAAGTTTCGCAAAACTGTAAATGAACTTATTTCAAAATCTATCTTAAACGAACAGATTTACTTAAGCGAAAAATCTATCTTTAATATTTTAGTTTCAGGAAGACTCCGAAAAAAATTTGAACTTTTGCAATTTTCGAAAAATCAGGGTTTTCAACGATCGTGAGACAAGCACGAAGCACATTCTCTTGAATGTCCTTCATACCATCCAACAAAAAAATAATCAAAAACATTGGAGCCATTTTTTTTAATTTGGAAAATATCCCAGGCGCTTCATGTAAAGTACCTCCAAAAATTAAAATATCGGTTTCAAATGCAAGGGGCCACAACATCAGCCAGATCGATATGGGAATTAACTGCTATTGGCTCTCATGTTATATTCTGAACTCTCCCACCAAGTATCCATTTCCACCGAGGCACCGATCCAGCCGGGACAAGGTCTAAGCTCCCGGCTGGTTTTCCGACATGTGTGGTGTAGTAAATGTAAGGGTGAAAGAGTCGAGGTAGGGGGCAAAGATGAGCAAGGAAAGACCGCACATGTTCGTTATGGTACTGCTCCTGCATTCGCCAGGTATTGATGCGTGAAACCACAGACAACTACCGAGCACAGCAGCCAGCCGCAAGAATTCTCCTGCAGACAGTGGCTTAATTCCACCTAGCTATTTATCTAGTGACAAAAATTCAGCAATCGTCGGGACTCCAACCCTAGAATCTCCCGGTCAGAGTTGCTAAAGAAGCAACAATTGTTGAGTAGTTGGCACGAGTACCTGGACCTCTGGGGGCTTTACCACGCCAACAGGCGAGGGAGCTTGACCCAGAGAGAAGATAAGGCTCGCAAAGACGGGTAGACGTGTCCATTGGTAAACAATTTTCCCCAAAATTCTTTCAATAAAAATTCAATAAAGGTTCTTCATGGTCCACTCTTCCTCCAACACCGCGTCAGCTCATACTGCGCAACAAGCTTACGTGTTTTGTTGGAAAATTATAACCAATCTTTCGAATATTCACCCTACGATTTAAACCTGGTTTCATAATTTCTTGTTGATTCTCAAGACAATAAAACATTCGAGGACGCTAGTTTAAGACACCAAATTCAGGCTACCAAGCCCCCCCCCCAAGTTAACGAAAAAAGTACCGCGTAGCCTTACAGAGTTAGTTGGAAAGGATGGGCCGATTCGAAAAACTTTTAGACTTAATCAGAATTTTCGACTTAGAAAGCAATAATTCCTACATCTTTTTAAGTGCTGAGTCTAGCAGCTTGATATCCCTCAGTATTTATTTCAATTCTTCTAAATCACTCAGTAACAAAGCAAATAATTTATTTCATACGGTCCCTTGGGAAGTGGGGTGGCTTTACATCGGGCACACTGACCTAAATAAAAGTGCCCCAGACAGCTGTGCTGGCCATTACATTGGGTAGTCTCCAGAGCTTTGCCTGCATGGACCATACGCCTAACCGACGCGTTCGAAATCAAATTGCCCGAATAGACGCGTTCAAGGAGGGTGGAGAGCTGCATCGTGAAACTGCAGGAGTGTGAATGCTCCTGAGGTTAAATTGCGCACCACACCGAACGTGCCACGACCACGACCAACCCCCGCTCCTGACGGCAAGCGGTAGAGGAACACACGTATATACATTTAGGATCTGGATTTCTACCACGAAGAGAGAGAGAGAGAGTCGATGGAATGTCCGCAACACGAGAACTGATGCAACGACAACAGGTGTCATTTAGCAGGCTATGCAACCTGCTGTGCTACTTCCTGCAAGTGCCGGTACCATTTTTAGACGGTTGTTGGGCTTGCGAACGTTTCGGCACCTGCCACTCACACCCCAAAAGTTTCGCTGCAGGTTGTGCCTGATGACGAGAACGTCGAACTTGGGACCACTCAGGATCACAACGGGTCATCTTCAGTGACGATTCCCGCTTCTGCTTGAATCGCGACGACTACCGGGTCACGTCACACCTTCCGCCAGTCTGATGCGATTATTGGGGAGCGACATCCTATCGTGTCCGTTCACCAAGAGTGGTTGTCAAGGAAACCTTGACAGCGCAGTTACGTTCACGAAGCCCTGCAGTCGGTGGCTCTACCGTTTGTGAACACCGACGCTCTATTTTCACAAGATCGCTCATACTTCTGCCGCCTCCAGAGCAAACCATGCATCTGTGGATAGTCTTCCATGGTCAGCCGCATCGCTAAACCCACTCCCCGATCGAGAACTTCTGGTGCGCTATGAAGAGTGCGATTGCTCCATTCCTCCCTACCAATCTGCAAAAACTTCGCGCTCAGTTGCAGGCTACATGGGATGATTGATTGATTGATTGTTAGTGATTCCGGGCGCGTCAACTAACGAGGTCATTATTCCCGTAAGTGTAGTGCATGTTTTCATCGGGAGGAGGCAGTGACCTTCCTCCACTGGATGACGAAATCCGGTGCCGAGCTACTGTCGACTAGCGAGATTGACCCCAACCAGTTATCTCGCACCAGCGGGCCACCGCTCCAGCCCGGACAAGTTCTAAGTCCCCGACCGGTCTCCCGGCATGTGTGGTAGTGTAGTGCATGTTAGTGTGTGTGTGTGTAAGGGGTAAGGATAGGACAAGGAAGAGGAAGGATAGATCGCACGCGGTCCGTGGCCCGTTTGTTAGGGTACTGCTCTGGGATTCGCCTGCTGTCGATCGGAGAAAACACGGAAAACTACCGATCAGAGCAGCCGGCCGCTAGAATTCTCCTCCAGACAGCAACTGAATTCGACCTACATGGGATGAACAATCATAGGACCTTATTCGACACCTGTAAAACTCCATGCCACTATGTCTGGGCGAGTAAGTTCACCACAATCGTGGCCCGACGGACATACTAAAATGTACCTTCTGTGGCCGTATAGCGCAATACATGATGGTCCTACAATTAGGAAGGAGTAATCATGTTGTATGCATGGTACCGTCTATCTGCCTACTCGTAAATGCTCCGTTTTGTCCTTCTGGGTACAGTGTTTTAGGATTAGAGACGGGCAATATGCATTCTATTATCAATCGTTCCTGATGGCCTGCTTTCCCACTCTTGGATGTCAAAACGCGCCAGTGAATTCTACATGTAAGGGTCAGTCGGAGTTAATATGAAAATTTGGGGCTAATGTGATACATTTTAAGAACTTTTACTTTTTGATATCCAAAATTAATAGAAAAATAGCAAAGGATATTAGGAAAATAGGAAATGTGTACTATTATTAATGACTGTGTAGCAGGAACTGAAAATGTTACAGTGTTTGGGTATAGTAAAAGATAACACTAGTGGTGCTACAGAATGGCACAGACTTACTCGTAGTCAAGTTTTCTAATTTCCTTGGGATGAACTGGCTTTACGGTCTTGCCTCATCCTCTTGCCAGCTACCATCTAACGCCACCCAATGCACATTTTTTTAAAAAAATTCTACTTATCGTTTTTCTAATAGTAGAACCGAAATATTACTTTAAGAATATTAAAGAAGAGTAAAACCTCAATAAATAGGAATAAATTTTCATTGCACAATTAGAGCCGCTTTTAAGAAAATGGCGTTGAGGCGTTACTGCAATTGCGACATTTAATGCTCTTTTTCACAGAACATTTTTGAGTTTTCAAAAAACTTCATTTGAAGTCATTTGAGGCACTTTAACTCACAAATGAATAATGTATACAAATCGCTGTAAATGTGTATATTAACGGCGTGAGATATTTTAAAAAAATACATTTGTGTAATTTTTGAAAGAAAAAAAGAAAGAACACCTCAAAAGAAACTATATGTCATATTCAACAGTGCAATTAGCACTATCCGTTGCAAAAGTTTGAAGAATAAATTTGGAGCCACTTTTGAGAAAATGGCGTTTGAGCGTTTCTGAAAATGCGGAATTTTGAGCTTATTTTAACAGAAAACTGTTGAGTTTTTGAGAAACTTTAGGTGACATTATTTAAACCACATGTACTCATAAATGTAATAATGTGAACAAATTACCGCTAGTGTAAATAATAACGACGTAGGAGAAGTAAAAAAATTACATTTTTGTAAATTTTGGAAATACAAAAGACAAACAATATAGCGCTTATATCACCGTACAGTGTGCATTTAGCAATATCCCTACAAAAAGTTTAAAGAAATAATTTGGAGCCGTTCTTGAGAAAATATTGTGTTTGTAATTTTTTTTAAAATTGCAAATATTGCAGGCAATACTGCGCGAAAACTACAAAAAGTTTCGAAAAAATGTACATGACCTTTCTGAAAGAACTAATTAAGAACAACAAATTTCTTTTGAAGGAAAAATCTCTATCTTCAATTTTATAATTGTAGGAAGCCGCCGAAAAAAGAACAAAATTTTGCAATTTTCGAAAATTCAGAGTTAACCGTGAAAATTAAACCTGTGTCACCTTTATTTTACAAGAAATTTAAAGAAAAACTTAGAAGCAATTTTTGAGAAAATTGTAAAATTGTCCGGGGGACTACTTGTAAAGTACCCTCAAATTTTGAAGAAACTTTTTCAAAATCGCAGCGCTTCGAGTCGAGCCAGATGGAGCGGGGAATATCCATTTTGGAAAAAATTCTTCGTGTGGTTGAGGTGCTAGTGTGTTCACAGACGGATGGAGGACAAACGGACGGAGAACAGACGGACGGACGGACGGACGGACGGAAAGACGAACGGACGGAGAACAGACGGACGGACGGACCGAAAGACGAACGGACGGACGGATGGACAGATGGACGGACTGACAGGCAGGCAAGCAAGCAGACACAGACAGACAGACAGACACAGACAGACGGTCGGTCGGACGGACGGGCGGGCAGGCAGGCAGGCATTTTGAAAAAAAAACACTTTTTCGGTATCATGGGTCCCCATAATGTATATTTCCATTGAAATATCAAAATCGTGCATTACGCAGCATTACATAACTTTCTCTATACTATGTATATACTCCGTATATACGTACGTATTCGAGAAAGTAAAAATGAAAGAATACTCTTGAGACACTAAACCCTAAGGTCACACTATAATCCGCTTGCTTTTTACCAATCGAAATTCAATGAGATATCAAGCTGTATCACTTTATCCTCATCATTCGGACTAAATTAATTCACATAATACTTAATTATCAGAGTAGTGGAATGATACATCAATTGTAAAGAGAAAGTATTACAGCAAAAAGTTTAGAAAAATCAAGAACAGAACCTACTGGTGTAACCTTCATTATGTTCCCCATAAGAAGTCGCTAAAATTCATCCATTGATTCCATAAATCCGATAAAAATAAATTAATTCAAGATTCGTGATCCATAATAATAATAATAATAATAATAATAATAATAATAATAATAATTATTATTATTATTATTATTATTATTATTATTATTATTATTATTATTATTATTATTATTATGTTCTTTTCTCACTAAGCATTGAGAACCTTCATCTATTCATACGACTTAGGCTCTGGCGAATGCAACTGGTTTTGACAGATCTGAGGAAAGACGGAGAAGAAATTCATCTTTGTCTGTCATTCAATTTAAGAATTGTCGCACAATATGGCAAGTCTGTAAGATTAAAGCGTTTTTGAATGGATATGCAGATTCCTTTTGATAATCCTATTTTTGTAAGACCTGAAGCAAATCGGTCCGTCACCACTCCTGTGGCTGAGATGATTATTGGCGTTATTTCAACATTACACAGTTGCCAAACATGTTGGATTTCTGCTGAAATCTTCCCCAAATCTGTCTTTTTGAGATTGTCAGTGGACAGCCTACATCTATGATTATTGCATACTTTTGTATTTTATTGATAACTACTATGTCCGGGCGATTATAATCCACAGTTTTATCGGTGACAATAGGCCAGTAGAGTATTATTTCACTACTTTCTATAACCGGTGAAGGTGAGTATTTGTAAAACGGTGGAGGGTTCTCAATTAGTCTATAATATGATGCCAATTGTCTATGGATTATTTTAGTTACTTGATTGTGCCTCCCTAGATATGCGGTGTTGGCAAGAACTGGGCATCCTGCAATCACATGGTCGATGGTTTCATTTGGTTGATTACACATTCTACAGACATCTTTTATACTGCTCTTCAGTATGTGTTTATCATAATTGCGTGTTTTTATTACCCAATCTTGAATTGCTATTATAAATCCTTCAGTTTCAGGAAATAAATATCCCATTATCAACCACAGGAGAGAAGAGACTTTATCAACTGATGGATTATTTAAGAGATTAGGATATCTTCCATGAAGGGTCTTGTTCTCCCAATCTGTCTGCATGTTACTTATCTGGGAAACAATTTCAGTGTTGGTTTCAGTCTTCTGGAGATTTAGAGCTGAATAGTTTGCATCTGCAGCAACTACATTCTTCAGTAATACACTATCCGAGGCGTTAAAGTACGTTCGCATTTTCTTTTCTTGTGACCTGCAAAGATATTAAGCAGGCCTCTTCCTCCTTGGTTTCTGGGAAGATAAAGACTTTCAACAGCGCTCTTGGGATGAAGTATTCTGAATTTTATGAGGATAGTTCGAGTAATCGTATCCAGTTCTCGAAGGTCTGTGTCTAAATTTTTCAAAATACCAAAGGAATATTTCAATACTGGGACAACATAGGTATTAATAGCACTTATTAGAGTCCTTGAGTACAATTTTTTGTTCATCAACTTTGTGATTCTTGATTTATACCTTTCCTTGAATATTGACTTCATATTTGTGTGGTTCACTCGTCTATTTTGTTGGATACCAAGGTATTTACAAGTGTCATGGAACAAAAGCTGTCGAAAATCACAAGTTTCATCAGGTACTTCAACCAATTTACTATTTTTTAGGTGTATTTCAGCACATTTATCGAATCCAAAGGACATAGCAATGTCTTCACTAAATACCCGTATCACATACTTCAGCGCTTTCAGGTGGTTTTGGCTCTCGGCAAACAGTTTAAGATCATCCATAAATAACAGAGAGACATGTTACTGGCCTGTAATTTTGTTGCAAAAGTAGCAAGTAAAACCTTGCGTTAAGAATTTTGGGCACTGATCAGGCTTCTGAAGTATCTCATTAAAACTATTTGAAATCAAGTGGTGTAGGGAGACAAAACGCTTCAACCAAAAGTTCTGAATTTGGTCAGACCCCGCTGATTTCCAATTTTGGCATTTCTTGAGTCTTCCTTCAATATCTTCGGTGGTAATGTGGACTTCAGACATTTCTGGAAGGTTGTCCATCTTTTCCTGAAGTAAGGAGAACAATGATGCATCATGATTGTAGCTTGAAGGGTTGGTCTAGATTTCCTGCCAGTATGACGAACTTACAACTATCAACTTTCTTCTGGCTATCAGCTTTGTGTTCAAAGTTCCGATAGAATACTTTATGGTTCCTCAATTTTATAATAATATATTTTATTGTTTACGCTTTGAGCATTCATTGTATCTTCGCAATCTAGCATCCTTACATTTGAGCTTTTGTCTAGCTTCATCGTGCTTTTTGTCTAGCTTCAATAGTTTATGGTTCCTCTCAAATAACATATTTTATTATGAGTGATAGTTTCCGGGCTGGTAGGCCGTGGTCTAGTTGGCATTGAAGAGCCAAACGTTTCGTCCACGTCTGCGGTGGACATCTTCAATGGCGGCAGCGTCGTCGGGGTAGTCTCCGGGTCGGCGGCTGGTTAGCGACTGACCCAGCCGCCGACCCGGAGACTACCCCGACGACGCTGCCGCCACCGAAGACGTGGACGAAACGTTTGGCTCTTCAATGCCAACTGGACCACGACCTACCAGCCCGGAAACTTTCACTTATATTGACTCCGGCCGTGAAAGCTTACGATGCTATGTAAACATATTTTATTGCTTACGCTTTGAGCATTCATGGTATCTTCGCAATCTAGCATCCTTAGCTTTGAGCTTTTGTCTAGCTTCATCGTGGTACAGGGTTAGCTTTTGTCTTAACTCTGAGTCGTAGATGTTGATTTGTATTTCATGTAGGATTCTATTAATTTTATGCTTTACTCTCCTACTTGTGTTGTTTGAAAGAAATTCGTGAATTATATTAATCTCTGTTCTCAGTTTGACAATACATTCTTCCAGTCTAAATTGCCATGCTTACGCTTTGAGCATTCATGGTATCTTCGCAATCTAGCATCCTTAGCTTTGAGCTTTTGTCTAGCTTCATCGTGGTACAGGGTTAGCTTTTGTCGTGGTACAGGGTTAGCTTTTTTCTTACTTTCTTTGTGTTGCTTGGTGGACTATGCTGAATGCGCTGTCCATTAAGATCAATTACAGTTACTGCAGCTGCATACAAGGCAGTAAGAATATCTGTCAAGTTATTTGATTGGTCAGCAACCTGAGGTATTACCTGATCAACTTGCTTAATAAGAATATTAGTTTGTCTGGTAAAGAAAAACTTGGGGATTTTAGGCCTACCAAGAGGATTTGTGTCTCGAAACAATTAGAAATATCCTACAAACTTTTCAGCGGTTTCCTTATTTATACTCAAATCATTTGTCTCTATTCTCGTCTCGTTATTATCACCAGTTTGTTGGTCTTCTACAGCTGTCTGAAGTTCATTACCCACTTCTCTACGTATTTCATCAATTTCGATCTGGGTAAGATACTTTCGTTTCATAATTACGTTCTTACGATCGGCTAGGTTTTGTTCAGTCAAGTTGAATTCTGGGTAAGTTTTAGAAAATTCAGAGTGGAGTTTGTCTCTCCAACCCGGTAAGGGATCGTCACTACATTCATTTATGATCAGGTAAGTGCGAATAACGTCGTTATTCATTTATCTGCTCCATTTAATTCTATTGGCTGTCTCATTTCTTCTGGAGGCATTCCTCTTGGTACGCAGTCCAGATGAAGTTGACGCATTCTCCTCACTGAAGTTGGAGTGGGCATTGCCATTTTGATCGCTTACGTTGTCATCATCGCGTTGGAGTCCCGTGCCAGGTACAGTCATACTTCCTGGCACATCAGAGGCTTCATTCTGTACGAACTGCTCCATATCAAATGGGTAATGCATTTTATAGTTCTCTGCCAGCTACAGGGGAAACTAGGTAGAAATAAGTGCGGGTAGGACAAGAGGGTTGTTAGGGAATTATGAAACTGAAGCTACTCGAACCACCTGCCGAGATCCGGGGGAGAGGGGACAGATACAGGTGCGACGGGAATGGATTACTAGGTGAAGGACAGCGGTCAGCTGCTCCGGTTAGTCGGCTCTTACGACAGGGGGAGATCCCTTAGTGCTTGCTATTCTACTAAAACCCCCGACACCACACGGTTTTTATTATTATTATTATTATTATTATTATTATTATTATTATTATTATTATTGAGAGACAGCATCGTCTTTAAGTCACGCCTAGAGAGAGGATTATGCTTACACCGGTTTTACACTAGCAATAGGTTTCCGCAAACTCTTTCAGCAATTTGTTGCTGTTTCTTGCGGTCATCTTTACATTAGCAAGAACACACAAGACGGGGCAATATAATGCCAGAGAGTTGGGATGAAGATCCTTCCGACAAGATATTGCCGATCGTTTTACATTAGAACTTTTTGTTGCCGTGTTTGTGAGGTCACGAAGAAAATGGCGCGTGAACTTAAGTGAGGTTATACCTCACTCTGACATGGCTAGTACAAGGGAGAAGATGCGAGTCATGGTCGCAGTTATTAGGTTCAATGAAGAGATAAAGAAACGTCGTTTTGTGAGAACATGTGACTGTATTTTAAGACGAAAGGAAAAATGTGCAAATTCGGTTCAGGAGCCTTGATATATTTTCGTGGACTTCGATTCACGTGGGAACAAAGTAATTTTCTGAAGTAGTAGGCTTCCGCGACCCGAGTCATGTAAAAGTAAAAACTAAAAAGCACTTTAAAAGTAATTTTATTTTTATAAAAAGAGCAATTATTACTTCGGTAAAAAGTTTTAAAATATCCATTACCTACTGTTGATAAATTATGGATTAATCTTAAAATTGATTTAGATTAGATATCTTGATAATTTTTAACGTAACAAAATTAATAATTAGGGAGCATCTAAAGCTAAACCAAATTTTTAACCATTCGATAATCAACCATAGAGGGTTTGTAATATTTATTACTTCTTTTATTTTATTAAAACTTCACGCACCCATCTTACGAAAAAACGCATATGACAATTCAAAAAATATACGTCTATTTACTACCTTAACTGTACTTCCTGCGCATGTGACCGTGGTCATCATTGACTTCTTCCTGCAATATCTTGCTCAGACTTCAATCCAATTCTAGCCCCAGTAACAGCCGGTAATGTCTTTCTGAGGATGGAAACACACGAGTTTGCATTACGACCGGATTATCTAGCAAGAATTATTGCCAACATCAGAAATATTTATTTCCGCAATGGCAACTTTGGCAACTTTTCTTGCGACATTGCTCGCCATTTTCTTGCAAATGTAAAGCCAGCTTTAGAGATCACCACTACATCAAAAAATGTCTGCAGTTGGCGTGACTGTTTACCCATTTTGATTTTGTCACACTACGCTACTGTTGGTGACAAAATCATATCACTTAAAGTACAGCGATATGATTATGTATATCCTGTAGTATCCTAACTTCGAGATCAAAGTAGTTTCTTCTCGATTTCAACCTAGAAACCTTGTCTATACATCCTATACATCTTGCCAAGTTAGCTGAAGATACGTTCATATAAAATCGCTACAAAATATTCTACTTAGAACTTGTTTTTCATGAAACAGCATCAATAATGTCAATTGCCTTATTTCAAGAAACAAAAACTGCATGGCGAGGCTATATAGTGTATTACCAGCTCCTCTGAGAAATTCTTTTATCAGTATACCAACACGTCGATCTCAGCCATAATTTTGAATATACTGCGGTGTAATATCGAATTACCTGCCAAGGAGAAAAGAAGTATGACAACACAAACACTGGAAGATTAAACGCAGGTTGCTGCAAAATCAGAAAAAAACTTAAACACGAAATCTTCACAATTTAATACCCTCTCGAAAATGAATTAACGTAAATAGTTCATTGAACGCGTCCTGAATCGAAGGTAATGTATCAAAATCTTAGTGGAGAGATTATCTTAAAGCAAAGTTCGACGTACGAATGAAAAAGATGTGTCTTACCAATTAAAAAAATGACAGAGGCTACATTTGAATCCACTTACACTTTCAAGCAGAAAATTTAACACGGAGCTTTATTGGAAGATCTGATCGACGGAATAATCCAACTTCCCAATCATAAATTATTAACAAATGTGAGTAATTAACTAACAATATATTTATTCACATTTACAGACTACCAATCATTATTCGAACGCAGGACTGATCTAGAATTTCGCTTTGTTTCAAATTTGATAACGCCCTCTCCATATCGCGAAACAAAGAAAAAAATCACAGAATAACCATACCTACCTGATTTCTCGACTATTTGCTGCGGAAGAGTAAGGATATTCGTAGACGATTGTTCGAAAATTGTATGATCCTCTCTACTCTTGAGAAGTATTCAAAGGGGAGATACATGGATGGGGAAAACCCCACCAGCTTACTTCTTGGTCGGCACCAGTGGAGAACTCACCATCCAATGGGGAAAGATCACCGCCACCCCCGTGATAAAATCATGCACTACACTTACGAGAAGAATAACCATATCCGTTGTCGCGCCCGGAAATACAAAATAATCAAAATCTAACTGCCATTAGGAATGAACAACACACTCTCCTCTAATAAAAATACATTCCAACAAATGCCCACCACCACACGCCAAATTCACAACCAACTTAAGATGAAACATTTCGTATGAATGTTCAGGTCGTTTAGTACTATCCTCTCCCATGGAGAATGAACAAAGGGAATAAAGAATGCACGCCTCCACAAAATTCAACTTCGGTTCAAGACCATAATGTATCCAGTGCCTTAATCCGCATGCGGATCCTTAATGTGGCCTTAATCCGCATGTGGATTTTGTGGTCACACCCCACGATCCTCCAAAAGAAGCTTAACAAATAAATACGTAAATAAACAAACAAGAAATTGATGGCCTATTAGATTCCAGATCATGCAGGCTCACATGCCACTGGCGGGGTATTAGGAGAAAATATAAAAATTTAACGTTAAAAAGCTTACGTCTAATGCAACATTACTAAGAGGCTTCACAATACTACTTTTATTGATATCGAGGCCTCAGTACCAGAAGTCCATCGGCCTACAATGTTTTAATCTGGCCCTGATGCCACCCCGATGACAGAGAAAGAGCACACGCGAGCGAGATGGAGGGAAAGAGACGGAGACCATGTTGCCACACAAGAGAGGGAATTCTAGGCGGTCACTGACACTGGAGGGACCAGATCCAAGGTTGCCTGCTCGGTTGTTGACCAACTTTGTGCACTCCCTATGCTCCAAGTACTAGTTATGGTCTTAATACAGGTTCGGACTCGAAGAATTTCGCCAATTTTAGATTCCTAGAGAAATATTTATCAACAATTGGGGCACAATATACTACCAGTTGGCAAGACACTTTTATTTATTTAAAATATTTTCTTTCAAAGTTCTCCCAGGAGGAAAACAGAAATAAAATCAACAATTCAAATCAAATTAATCAATCATGATGTTCTAGAGAATCATTTGTAAGTCACTGATGAAGTCCACATGCATACCAAATTCCTGTAGTTAATGCAAGCACATTATCCTTGAAGATAAGTAAATATTGGAAATATTTATTAATCCTATTAATGTTCATTCATATCTGAAAATAGTTCTTACATACTTATTGACGGATTGAGTCAAGGAATTGGGAATAATTACTCAAATCAGTGGTTATACAAGCAACAAAAAAACATATTTACATTTTCACTAAGTATGTATTAATAATATGCGCAACATCAAGATCACATGTTGAACTATGTCGCCAAAAAATCAATTAAAAACTGTGTAAGTTCAAATAGTAGACAAACGCATCTAAAATCACATATAATGCCAATTAATGTAGCAATATTATAAATCGATTTTTTTAAATACAAATTCAGTATCAATTTTAGAAGCAAAAAATCCTTAATTCTATATGTAATGCCTACAAAATAATCGTATAAGACGTAATATTTTATTTGGATATCGTAACATTTTTTATTATAATGTTAACTGAATTATGAATATAATTTTAGAATGCACAGTGACAACGTTCCTTCATATGCCAAGAACTTGGCGCCGAACGTGTTTCTGGAGTAATCCTCTGTTAATTATGTAATTATGGAGTAATCCTCCGTTAATTATAAATAGTAACAGTAAAACGGGAAACAATATTAATACATTTAGGGCATGCGAATCTTGCTAAAACTTACTTATTTCAAAATTTTCATCACACAATTCCTGTCAGATATTATTTTATCAGCAACAGTCAATTCTAATAAATAATTTTCTCGCCACTAATATCAAATACTTGGAGATTAGAACCATAGATTTTTTTTAATTACTCAATCGTCATTTATAATCATAGAGATGGCTTATTTTGCGGCTACGTCATAATAATAATAATAATAATAATAATAATAATAATAATAATAATAATAATAATAATAATAATAATAATAATAATACAAATTTTATTAACATGAAAATCAAATACGCATATTAGCATTACAGAGGCACATTATTAGGGAATTCTATTTTTTCGTAATAAAATATACAAGTTGGGAAATTATATTGACAAACAAAATAGGTTTGAAACGAAAGTGCGAGACCTCAATGAACCAAAATTGTGGGCACTGGATCTACAGAGAGTACACAAATAACGTTAGCATCATATCACTCTTAGCATCATAAACTCTTCTTTGGCATTTCATTATCAACATCACTCATACAGATAAATGCATTGCGATCCACGATAAATATCGTGATTAACAATATTTAACAGTCAATGTTTTTCGGATGCAGTAATATATTTCCAACATGATGGGCAACACACTCTCTGGGTGAACACCGCTTTATACATATTTTCCATTCAAGGGGCAATGATTAGATGATTATCAACTGTTGACAGAAAAAAATAGCATTCAACAATAGATTGCACAAATTGCACCCAATTAATTAAACATTTCCAGAAGGTGCAAATCGATTATTGCCATCTCATACAACAAATCAAACTTGCGGCATGAAGCCACCAAAATATTGAAGTAAATGCAAAGAGTCATTAAACAATTTAAGTTTGTTAGTTAAATTTGACATTACTGCTTTGTTTCGTTCAATTCTTCGAAAGAAATTAAAGATACGGATGCATTGATTTAAAACTTCAGAAGGAGCGCATCAATAGCAATAAAAAAGAAATAAACACGCTCAACTTTGTAATGCACATTTTACATACTACAGCGCAGGGGCAAGATTTTCCTTTGGGTAGTAGCGAAGACCTACAGAACTCCCTTATCCCTTTGCTTTGTCGTCCCGTCCCCGTCTCGTTCCCCTAACCAGTAAACCAAGCTGGCAGGCAAGGTGAGGTCAGACATGAGAGGAATGTCCGGCGCCGCAGGGCTCAAAACAACTCAGCCCCTGCTAAGATTCCATTCTTCCTCCCTTCCCCCTCCGTTCAGAAAAAACGAAGACGAAAGAAGAAAACAAAACCCCGCAGCCCACCCGGCCAGTTTCATTCATTCAGACCTCCTACTTGGCGAACAGGGCAGCAGGAAGCGGCACTGTCGCACTCTACAAGCGAAGAGCTGCACTATATGCAGTCAAACGCGTAAATCTTCGTAGGAGATACGAAATACATTCTCCTAAGCAGCTTCAAACTAAAGTAGGAGTTCAGTTCACGGATTATCATATTAAAGGTATTTCATAATTAACTCCTAGAATATTCACACTGGTGGAACTCTTAATAAACGATATTTAAGACGAAAAATACATTAAACAATACTCCCACTCACAATTCGCGCATTTCCTCCAAATAAGAATTGTGCAAACTATTCTTGGTATTTAAAAATATGTAGTACTTTATCATTTAATTGTTCCGAAAATCACAGCATCAACGACCGAGCTAGCATGCATGGTTAGCATCAACAAAGGCATTTTACAAAAGGTACCCATAAGGTTACCAGAGATCTAGTTGCAAAAAACAGGGCATTACACAAAAAGCCAGGACATTTTCTTATAATGACAGTACAAAGTTCTAATACGACTACAGAAGGGAGATCAATTTATAAGTTACTATTACAATTTTCAAAAAATTGACTATAGCAGCTTTATAGTTGAGGATTCTTCCTATCTCTATTTCAAATCCCCGTACAAATATAAGAATAAGACATGCTTATTGTTCTTATAGTTAGAAACACTGAGTTTTGCTCCTAATATTTTTTTCTCTTACAAAATTTTATTTTTTGTTTATTTTGTATTAAAAAAATATTTAAATTAAATTAAATTAAACAGTAAAAAGATTATGCTTATTAAAAAATCAGGACTTTTGAAAACAAATCAGGGGTCAAGACAGTGTCAAAAATATACAGTATGTCCTGAATATCAGGATGTCTGGTAACCCTAGGCATCTAGTTGATTCTTATGAATTAAAACATTGGCTCTACATGTTAATACACAGCAAATAATGCAGAGTAAGAATACAATTGTAAAAACAATAAAAATTGAGACATGAAATGTGTTAAAAGTATATTTTCACTGTGTTTTGGCATTTGTGTAAATGGAATATAATTTTATTTGTTAAATAGTTGGAAGACCTCTTCACTTTCCAATATTTAGGCACAGAATGAACCAGTTTCATGGAGACTCCGGTCTCCCAAAACCTCCCTCTACCTCCACTTTCTTACATTTGCAATCTTGAGAGATTTCTGCCATGAAATGTTTCTTTTGAGAGTGTAATTTTGAGGTAACTTCATAAACTCTTAATTCAAGTAATATTCATGGACTGTGAAAGTGTTGCAATACATTTTGGAGAGTCATATAATTTTTACAATCTACAAATAAGGAGTCATTTTGTGGCTTCCAAACAGCAGGAAACTGATGATGATGGCTAAGCCATCGAAAGTTGCTCTTTTAATAAATAATTGTTGGCAACGACAACACCCATAATTATTTCACTACAATTAAGGGTTCACCTGAATCATTAACTTCGATTGAAACATACCTGTCTGTACATATCAATTTTTCAATCCTAAATGGTAGATTCTCCATACAAAATGTTTAAATAATGGTTATGATCCATAATTTCATCTATAATCTTCTAAGTTCCTGCCCCAGATGCACATGTGCATCCCTCAAACCATGTCACTACAACCACCATGCCTGACTGTAGGAAGCATATTTTTCCTTCTTTGTTCTCTTTTCTTCTCACTTTCTTAGGATGTTCTTGAAAAACTTCATATCCTTTTTTTTTTGTATTATTACAGAACTCTAATGATTGGCATATTGAATTCTTTTTATCCATTTGATCAATGAATGGTTTTTGCCTGGCATTTCTACAATAATAGTCATTATTATCATTATTTAAAATTTAATATTAGCATTCCCACAATTCAAAAGTTTTTGAATATCTCTTTTGAATCAATGTATCATACTGATACACTGATATTAAGTTTTAAATTAGTTTTTAGTTCAACACTAATTTTACCAGCACTTTTCCAAGAATATTTTGTTACTTTTAGGACATGTCATATCACAATCATTTAATTTAGAATGATTCTCACTTTCCACTGATTTTCTCTTGTA